>JASANF010018977.1:0-11105 GCA_030248245.1 Trissonchulus sp. WLG1_4 | reverse complement strand
TTGTTAATATGGCATGTCTACAAGAGTACATTATGCTGCATTTACTTGTGTATATTCTGTCGATATGAATTTTCCATCTTTTGTTCTTAATTTTCCTGTTGTATACTGTTTTTATCTCCCAAATTTGTCCAAAATTTGAAAAAACCTAAATTTTTTTGGGGGCGCCGCAGATTTTAAATGACCAAATTTTCATTTTGTTATGTAAGCCAATTTGCATAATGCTGACCCCTCAGACCGGCAAATAAACGTTTAAGCAAGTGAACAAAATAGTAGACTAGGTGCGACCCCGCCCCCCATTTCAAAATCCTGTCTACGCCCTCATAGAGCGGGGGTCAAATGGGTCGGTGGGTCGGACTCTGAGGCGCGGGTTACCCGCCAGTGTATCCGAGGGTTGGTTGGGTCTGCGGGTCGAAAATTCTCACCCGCGTCCACCCCTGGCGAGAAAGTCTGAAATTCAAATACCATCCAAAAATTTTTCCCCTCCCCCCTGGTTACGCCCTTGCTTATTGCCATTTTTGTGTAAAACAATCGGTTGGGTTTAGTCGTTATGGGGGATTCGATTCATGTCGGTCGGCATTTGTACAGCTGTTGGTCCATCAGCATACGTATTGCGACGTGTATATGTGTGTGCGTATTGAACATGTATGTGTATTGTTCATGTTCTTGAATGAATTTAACCATATCTGAGTGATTCAAAACAGCTGGTTATTTTTAATGGTTCTGTTGTATATTATTATCGATGTATTTACTGTCTATAAATATGTTTGTATATTTCACTGTATTATTTTCTATCTGTTTTGTAAGTACACACACACACACACACACACATACATACATACATACACACACACCAGACGTCATACGTATATGAAAAAGGGTTATATACGTCTGTTCTTTTTTTATGTTATTTTACGACGAATAGACGGCTGAAATTTTGACGTTTGAGTCTAAAGCTCTGCGTAGGAATTCGAAAATTAGAAAAAATTCACTGCCTAAAAAATTTAATTATATGCCCCGCGCTTAATTTTACCGATACGGTAAAATAATACTGTATTTGTCGTCATGTGAAAACATATCATAGCTCGTCGCAAAGTGCATGTTTTTCACCTTATGACTGCGTACACTCAGCCCTAATCTTAACTTAAGCCCAATTAGTTTAATGGCACCATGCTAACGTATGTAATACGCGTAAAATTGTTCGTTACGACGATGTGCGAAATTACTGAAAATAAGAACGCGTTAGACTGCAGTTTTACCGCGTTTGTCTGCCTTCATACACAGGGGTGGACGCGGATCGCGGGCACGGCGGGTTGGGGGTTGAACTTTTGGGTCCGGGAGGTTCAGCCGTGGCCTCGACCCGCGGGTACCCACTTAGGCTGCGCGGGTCGAAAAAATTTTTTTTTTCTGACCCGCGGAAGAATGGAACCTGAAGAAATTGTCGACAAGAGTACTCTCTTGGTTTTAGCCCCGCCAAAAAAATTTGGATACGCTCCAATCGACAAAATTGGGTCTAAAATTTTAAAAAATTCTACAACTCCTGTTTGGGCTGCCGCCCCCCATACCCCTGGAAACTCTGTGGCTTACTATTCCTTGTTATTAACTTTCACTGAAAGCCTATAGGCATATGTATATATATATATATATATATATGCTCGTCGGTTCTAGAGTACATTATGCTGTATATATTTACTTGTCCTAATATACTGTCTGATACTTGAGTTTCCCCAAATTCCCATTTTCATTATCAAAACTTGTCGGAAAATTTTTTCGATTACGTCTCCAGTTGACCAAATTTGCCTGAAAATTGAAAAAACCTCCATTTTATCTGGTGGCCCTCGGCCTCAGGCCCAGACCCCCGCACCAATGAGCTTATTTAATTTAAATGACTAAATTTACATTTCGTTATGTAAGCCACTTCGCCAATAAGTGTAAAAATAATTGGATTCTGGGGCTGAGGCGCTCAGACCCCGCAATAGGTGAGTTTAAACAAGCGAGCAAAAAAGGGGAGCAAGGTGCGGCCGCCCTTTTTAAAATCCTGGCTAGACGCTTGTGTATAAAGTACGCTTACCCCGGCTCAGAGAGCGATGGGTCAAGCGGGGTCGCGGGTGGAGTCTACGGGCGCGGGTTGGGTCTGTGGTTACCCACGAGTCTAGAGCCCGGAGGGTTGGGGTCTTCTCCGGGTCGAAAATTTCGACCCGCGTCCACCCCCGTTGCATCATCCAATGTCTCGGACATGCACGCCTTGAATTGTCGAAGTCGTTTGGCTCAAAATCTGTAGAGTTTTTCAGCCGCCCAGAAGGCATCTTAATGGATCTCCGAGACAGGCGCTTGACCCCCCACCCACCCAGAATGTTTGAAACTTCGCTGCGGCAAAATCTTTGGCTCGCAAAGGAAAAATATTGGTTCTTACGGAAGCGAAAAAATAGCGGAAAAGTTTCTCCACCCCCCCCCCCCCCCCCAGTAACTCACTACCCCCTTCCCCAGAACTTTCAATCTGTCCACGCATATGGCCTTGACACTTCGTCTCACGTAGCGCAATTCCTTAGGTAACCATCAGCCATAAATTTTTTGTTGCAGGTCTCCGTAGCAGCAGCATCAGCGATGGCTCAGCACAACGGAGCAGAATTTTGACTACATGTTCAAACTGTTAATCATTGGCAAGATAAGCCGTGGGCAAAACGCTCCCGTCCCGCTACTGCGACGACTCCTTTACTTCCGCCTTTGTTTTCACTGTCGGCATTGATTTTCAAGGCTCAAAACTGTCGGGAAGAGTCAAACTTCAGATTAGGGTAGGGTTACTGTGTATTAAGTTTGAAAAGGTTATATATATATATATATATATATATATATATATATATATATATATATATATATATATATATGACCTTTTGAACTTTAATCAAACATTATAATACACAGTAAAAACTTCTACACTAACCCATATCTGAAGTTTGACTCTTTTCTCGCCCCGAAAGACAGTTTTGACCTTGAAATCAATGCCGACAGTGGAGACAAAGGCGGAGGTGAAGGAGTCGTCGCAGTAGCGGAACAGGAAGGACGTCTTGCCCACACTACTGTTGCCAATGATTAACAGTTTGAACATGTAGTCAAAATTCTGATCCGTCCCGCCCCCGCCCGCTGCGTTGTGCTGAGCCATCGCTGATGCTGCTGCTACGGAGACCTGCAACAAAAATTTATGGCTAATGGTTACCTAAGGAGATTACGTACGTGAGACGAAGTGTCAAGGCCATATACGTGGACAGGTTGAAAATTCTAGGGAAGGGGGTAGTGAGCTACTGGGGGGGGGGGGGGGTGGAGAAACTTTTCCGCCTATTTTTCGCTTCGTAAACCAATATTTTTCCTTTGCGAGCCAAAGATTTTGCCGCAGCGAGCAAGTTTCAAACATTCTGGGTGGGTGGGGGGTGAAGCACCTGTCTGGGAGAGTTAAGATGCCTTCTGGGCGGGTGAAAACTCTACAGATTTTGACCAACGATTCGACAATTTCAAGGCGTGCGATGTGCGAGCGTGGATGTATGACAGGGGTGGACGCGGGTCGAAATTTTCGACCCGCGACCCAACCCAACCCGCGGCTCTAGACTCGTGGGTAACCCGCGACCCAACCCGCGCCGTAAAACCCGACCCGCGACCCACTTTGACCCATCACTCTATAACCATAACGTACTTTATACACAAGCGTGTAGCCAGGATTTTAAAAAGGGGGGTCGCACCTTGTCCACTTTTTTGCTCACTTGTTTAAACTCACTATTGCGGGGTCTGAGCGCCTCAGCCCCCAGAATCCAATTATTTTTACACTTATTGGCGAAGTGGCTTACATAACGAAATGTAAATTTGGTCATTTAAATTAAATAAACTCACTGTTGCGGGGGTCTGGGCCTGAGGCCGAGGGCCGCAGCCCCCAGATAAAATGGAGGTTTTTTCAATTTTCAGACAAATTTGGTCAACTGGAGACGTAATCAAAAAATTTTCCGACAAGTAAAATAAAAAGAAAGGTGGGAACTTCATATCAGACAGTATATTAGGACAAGTAAATATATACAGCATAATGTACTCTAGTAGACAAGCATATATATATATATATATATACATATATAGGCTTTCATGAAAGTTAATAACAAGGAATAGTAAGCCACAGAGTTTGCAGGGGTCTGGGGGCGGCAGCCCCCAGAAAAAAATTGTAGAATTTTTTAAAATTTTAGACCAAATTTTGTCAATTGGAGACGTATCCGAAATTTTTTTGGCCGGGCTATAAAAACCAAGGGGGGACTCTTGTCGACAATTTCTTCAGGTTCCAGTTTCCGCGGGTCAGAAAAAATTTTTTCGACCCGCGCAGCCTGAAGTGGGTACCCGCGGGTCGACCCACGGCTAAAATTTTCCGACCCAACCCAACCCAACCCGCGGGTACCCACGACCCGCGTCCACCCCTGTGTATGAAGGCAGACAAACGGTAAAACCAGTCTAACGCGTTCTATTTCAGTAATTTCGCACATCGTCGTAACGAACAATTTTACGCGTATTACATACGTTAGCATGGTGCCATTAAACTAATTGCGCTTAGTAAGATTGGGCTAAGACTACCTTTACGCAGTCCATAAGGTGAACATGCACTTTTGCCGACGAGCTTATATGTTTTCACATGACGACAATCAGTATTATTTTACCGTATCGGTAAAATTAAGCGCGGCATATAATTTAAATTTTTTAGGCAGTGAATTTTTTCTAATTTCGAATTACCTACGCAGAGCTTTAGACTCAAACGTCAAAATTTAGCCGTCTATTCGACGTAAAGTAACGTAAAAAAAGAACAGACGTATATAACCCTTTCATATATACGTATGAGGTCTGGTGTGTGTGTATGTATGTATGTATGTGTGTGTGTGTGTGTGTGTGTGTACTTACAAAACAGATAAAAAATAATACAGTGAAATATACAAACATATTTATAGACAGTAAATACATCGATAATAATATACAACAGAACCATTAAAATAACCAGCTGTTTTGAATCACTCAGACTGGTTAAATTCATTCAAGAACATGAACAATACACATACATGTTCAATACGCACACATATACACGTCGCAATACCTATGCTGATGGACCAACAGGTGTACAAATGCCGACCGACATGAATCGAATCCATAACGACTAAACCCAACCGATTGTTTTACACAAAAATGGCAAGACGCAAGGGCGTAACCAGGGGGGGGATGGGGAAAATTTTGGATGGTATTCAAATTTCAAAACTTTGTTCTCGCCAGGGGTGGACGCGGGTCAGAATTTTCGACCCGCGACCCAACCCAACCCGCGGATCGACACTGGTGGGTAACCCGCGCCGTAAAACCCGACCCGCGACCCACTTTGACCCACCACTCTATGAGGGCGTAGACAGGATTTTGAAATGGGGGGGGGGGTCGCACCTAGTCTACTTTTTTGTTCACTTGCTTAAACTAACTATTGCGGGGTCTGAGGGCGTCAGCACTTATTGGCAAATTGGCTTACATAACAAAATGAAAATTTGGTCATTTAAATAATCTGGGTGCGGCAGCCCCCAAAAAAAATTTAGGTTTTTTCAATTTTTGGACAAATTTGGTCAACTGGAGACGTATAAAAACAGTATACAACAGGAAAATTAAGAACAAAAGATGGAAAATTCATATCAGACTGTATATTACACAAGTAAATGCAGCATAATGTACTCTTGTAGACATGCATATTATATAGGCTTTGACGAAAGTTGATAACAAGAAATAGTATATAAGTCACAGACATACATGTAACGGGGTCAAAATTTTGGGGGGGCCTCTCCGGCCAAATTTTGGGGACCCTCCCCCCAGGATTGACCAAAAATACCCTAAATTTAGCAAAATCTTCTAAAAATTTCGCCAAAAAGTGCCATTTTTTCTTAATTTTGCCCAAATTTTGGGGACCCTCCCCCCCGGTCCTCGATTTTGGGGGGGGTCCCCCCCCACCCCCCCCCCTCATACATGTATGGTCACAGAGTTTGTAGGGGTCTGTGGGCGGCAGCCCCCAGGAAAAAACTTTGAGATTTTTTAATTTTTACGCCAAATTTGGTCAATTGGAGACGTATCCGAAATTTTTTTTGGCCGGGCTATAAAAAGCAAAGACCTTGGTAGTTTTTTCAGTTTCCACGGGTCAGAAAAATTTTTTTCGACCCGCGCAGCCTGCAGTGGGTACCCGCGGGTTTACCCACGGCTCAAATTTTCCGACCCAACCCAACCCAACCCGCGGGTACCAACGACCCGCGTCCACCCCTGGTTCTCGCAAATACCAGCATCAATTAGGAATACTGTACGTGTATTAAAAAACTTACAATTACGAGTCTCAAGTTTTTTCCAAGTATACATACAAGTTGTGTTTTGACTGAAAAACTAAATCTCCAGAACTTGATATTCGCGTGACGGATAGCCGGCACTCATCTATAAACCCTGCGAGTGAACCGGTATATAATGGCCACGAACCTGTTTGTTTAGGTTTGACGAAAAATGAAAAAAGGGAGAAGTGTTCCACAAAATTGCACTGTTCCAAAAAAGGCATATACATACATATATATATATATACACATCAACGCCATATATATACATGAACATACGCCATAACATAGGCAGAGCACAGGCTTGGCTCAGCATGCTTCCGATACGAATCCATGGCGCGTACATATACACATATATGCAGCCTTATATAGTTCACAGCCCAGCTATATGTTCCATTGCAAAATCCTACATACTCAAAGATGTGTGTGCGTGTTCTCGGAATAAACCCCGATTCACGGCTTTAGCCAATGGCCAAAAGCCTAAGTGCACCACATGTAGTATGTATACATACGTATGTGTATGTATTCTAAGATCAATATATGCGGCATGTGTATACGTATAAGTATACTTACAACTACTACTGGAATGATGGCTCAAGGTGTACATATATAAAGAAAACAAACATACGTGAGGGCGTGTTGTGCTAACATAAGAGGTGAAGCCTCAATGCGGTGTACTGCTGTACTTTGAAACTTTTTCTGGCTCAAATACATACATAGCTATCAAGCTTCTGTTTCATACATCCATATCCCACTTTTAACACACATGTACACGTATATGCACACACTGCGCCGCCCCCCGCCCCCCACACACCAGTGCTTGAAAAAATTTGGGTGCTGAACGCAAATGAACTTTTTTTCGACAATTAGGTAACAATTACAGGCCTGCGCGGGCCTATTTTTTCGTCCCGTGGCCCGGCCCGTTCGCTTCCGTCGTCGGCCAGGCCCGGCCCGTTCAGATTTGTATATCGGCCCGGCCCGTTGGGAGGAAAAACGGTCACTGGTCAGTGGTCCGTAGACTCTCATAATGCGGTCAAATAGGTTACTCGTACCAATGGCGTACCCAGAAATAAATTTGGGGAGAATGACCTTTTAATTTTTTCGTAATGGGTTAAAATGCACTTTTGAGCAATATCTGAGCAATCACTTTTGAGCAGCTTTTGAGCAACTTTTAAGCAAACACTTATATAAATTCGCATTATAAATGCAAGATCACCAAGCCACTAAGTTGCAAAGGTCAAGAGGCGGCAGGCCCCAAAAAATTGGAGATTTTTTCAATTTTTAGACGTAGACCGCATTTGGTCAACTGGAGACGTATGATCTGAAATTTTTTAGCGCAATTTGGTCGCCTGGAGACGTATCGGAAATTTTTTTCGGCCGGGCAATAAAAACTAAAAGGGAGACCCTTGTGTAAAAAGTCACTGGTAAAAGATTTTTCTGGGATGGTACGCATCAGGGTTATTTTTTGTGCAAAACCCTGTGCAAATGCACACTTTTTTAAAATTTTGCACACAAAAATTAAAATTTTGCACAATAATGCACAGTGCCCGATGGGCCTGGGATATGCTCAAAATGCACTGTTTCTAATGCCAAATCGAAAAAAAATTCTGGGGGCCGCCGCCCCCAGACCCCTGCATTTACTGGCATAACTGGCGGCATCATCAACGGCGGCAGATTTTTATACTGCTTCTTGGCAAAAGGCACAATGATTTAAGTAATTGCTGTTCAAATTGCTAGAGTTTTATTTTTCTAAAAATCGTGTTACACATCGTGTTGTCAAAAACCATAAGTCTCTAGCTCCCCAGACCTCCACAAACTACGGCATCTACGTTTCTAAACTAAATTGTCTCACGAAGTGGGGGGAATTGCTTTGCTCCACCCATTCTGAAAATTTCCTAGATCTGCCACTGATATGATTTTATGTATATATAACGTAACAAGGGCATACATACCAAGGGGGGATGGTGAAAATTTCCGCCCCAGAAATTTTTTCCAGTAAAATTTTACACAAGGGACCCCCATTGAATGGGACCCCCCACAAGGGACCCCCATTGAATTTCATGGCCCGGCCAAAAAATTTCTACATTTTCAGGGGAATGCCGCCCCAGATCCCAGCAATGACCCAGAACAATTCGTAAACAGTTGCTGATCAAATGTTTTTCAATGCAAAATTTATTTCAAAATTCGATACATAAAAGCTCTGGCTTCTTGGGACTGCCGCCCCTAGGCCCCGCAATCACCCAGATTCGCCAACAAAGTGTTGCTTAAAGTTGCTTTTTTAATGAAAATTTTATTTTAAAATTTCACAAAAGCTGTGGCTTTTGGGGGCTGCCGCCTCCAGACCCCCGCCAATTATGGCACACACATTTTTGAAAGATTAATTTAACCCTTTCCCGCATACCGTTACATATATGTAACGCTGAAAGAATAGGCTCTAGAATCGGCGTGGATTTGTTTGACATGTTGGTTTCGCTGCACCGCTTGAATCGGAAAGGCAAAAAATACTATTTTCGTCTCTATATTTTGTCAATGTTGGGATTGTAAATGGTTGGCTGATGTACCGGCGTCATGCGGATCAGCTGCGTTTGCCTTCTCGGGAACAGCTGAGTTTACTGCAGTTTATGTCCGACTTGTCCGAAGATCTTCGTAAGTGCGGGTTGGCTGTCCAGCCCTCCAGCAGCCGTAAGCGTGGTCGCCCCTCAAAGGAGGCCCTTGAAGATCCAGCTCCAGTGCCAAATTTGCCTAAGCCTGTTGCGATGCAGAATAAGCCATCTGAAAACGTACGATTTGATCGTGTCGACCACATAGTTTACTTCAAGCCTAATAGGGGTCGCTGTGCTAACTGTCCTGGTGGGAAGGGTTATAAACTTGTGAATACTTTTTGTGTGAAATGTCAAGTTTATCTTTGTTGCAATTGTTCGCGTAACTGTTTTTATGAATATCATAATCCTGATGGGTGAAAATATTGTTTCTGTTTTGGATTTATTATGTCTGCACTTCCACCTCAATCGGCATACTGTTACATATATGTACCACACTGTATTTTACTACTTGTTGTTGGTAAAAGTTTGGCGGATGTTTTTTATGCTATTTGAAGGCCTTAGTGGAATAAACGTTGATTGTAAACATTTTTATCTCATGAAACCTAGGTGCGTGCGGGAAAGGGTTAAGGAATGTGGGTCGGCTTCCCTACGCTCAAAAAATTTCTTGGATCTGCATCTGACAGCCATTGTGTTAATGCCAGTAATTTCCAATATTTAGAATTTCAGCACACCAACATAAACATAGCAGCAACCAGCAAGGGTGTATATACCCAGGGTGGACGGATGGTGGGAATCTTCTCTTTTTGGTTTTTATGGTCCGGCCGCAAAAATTTTCTGATATATATATACGTCACTAATTGACCAAATTTGGCATAAAAATCAAGATTTTTTCCCATTTTTTGTGGGGGCTGCCGCCCCCAGGCCCAGACCCAGACCCCTGCTACTCTGTGGCTTACTAAGCCTTGCTATTACATATCTTTCATCAAAGCCTATGCATGTATATACGAGTACATTATGCTGCATTTGCAAGTCTACACGAGTATATTATGCTACATTTACTTGTGTTGTATACACTGTCTGATGTGACGTGACTTACTATCTTGTGTTTTAATTTTTCTGTCGGAAAAAATTCTGATGCGTCTCCAGTTGACCAAATTAGGTCTGAAAATTAGAAAAATCGCCAATATTTTTATGGCGGCTGCCGCCCCCAGACCCCTGCAACTTTTTGTTTTAGTAATCTTGCGTTTGTAAGGCGTTTTATGAGTGTTGAAATTGCTAAAAAATGCCTTTTCACCCATTACAAAAAAAATCGAAGTCATTCAAAATTTGTTCTAGGTACGCCACTGATACGTACGTACCTCTAGAGGTATAAAAACGCGTATATTAGCTTGTATATAGATGAAGAAAACGCATTTACAGTTTGCACAGAAAAATAAAATTTTGCACACTAAAATTAAAATTTTTTGAAAAAAAACCCTGGTACGCATACATTAACACGGAGGTTAATGGGGGGGGTCTTGTACCAAAATTTTGACTGCCCTTGTACTAAGTAAGTGTGACAAAAAAGTACCATGTTTTAAGAGAAAAATTGACAATTTTTACAATTTTTGGTCAAAACACAGTCTTAGTGTAAAAAATTAACGATTTTGAAAATTTTGGCTATAATTTAGGTAAAAATTGATTAAATTTGACAAAAATGAGAATATTTAACAGCCCATTTTACACAAATTTTGCTTGCCCTTGTACCAAAGTCAAAAATTTGGGGGGGTCCCGGAGTCCCGGATTCCCCCTAGACCCCCCCCCCTGTTAAACTGTGATGGTACGTCTACGGAGTAGTAGAGGCCCCTGAAGACAAAAGATTTTTTTAAAAACAAAACTTCTTAATTTCACCTGAAATCATTAAAAACACCTCAAAAGTTGCGATTAGGCTTCAAATGCATGCTAAATCTGCACTTCATGGGCATGGCTAATCTTAGCACTCTCAACGCTTTGTGGATGCATGTGCAGTTAACACGATTAAAAAGTCTGGACCGCCATGATTCGGGATGACGACGGGTTCCGTAGGCTTCACCCTCGTTGCGGTGTCGTTCGCTTATTAAAAAAATCGGACTAAACCGGCCCCCGTGGCCGCCCTTGCGGTGAGTCTCCAAGTGACACAGTAGTCAGTCTGACACTCTGTCAGAGCGGAAGTAGCGACACAGAGTGACAC
>JASANF010018976.1:0-62790 GCA_030248245.1 Trissonchulus sp. WLG1_4 | reverse complement strand
TCGTGGCGTCTTGAATGTTTGGCATGGGGTATCGATCAGGGATCGTTTGTTTGTTTAACATGCGGTAATCACCGCATGGGCGAAGGTCGCCGTTTGGTTTTGTGACAATATGCAGTGGCGTAGCGTACGGAGATTCACCTCGAAAGACTATACCTTTTTCTTCCAAGGCTTTGTATTCTTTCGTTGCGGCGTCAAGCTTTGGGCCAAACAAACGACGCGGTCTGGCAAAGCATGGTAATCCAGTAGTATTTATGTGGTTCTCGATTGGGTGTAATATGAGGTCAATAATATTTGGCGGTTGAAATAAGTCATTGAAACTGTCTAGTAGTTTCTTCAAACGTGAGTTCACGTTCGAAGTAGTATTGAATGAAGAACGGACAATGTTTTGAACAGAAGGATGACAATTGTTATATAATGAAACTGAATCCTTCGAGCAGTCGATAACCAGGCCATAATGTTTCAAAAAGTCAGTTCCTAGAATAGGTTGATTTACATTTGCAACTATGAACGACCAAGTGAACGTTTTGTTTAATTGGTTGATAGTAAAGGTTAATGTTCGAGTACCGTAATTAGCAATTAGAGAATTATTAGCAGCTGTTAGTTTGATCGGAGAAATGTTAGTATTGGTTAGTTCGCATTCGGCTGGCAATACCGACAGATCACTGCCAGTATTTGATCATGAAGCGTTTAATTGTATGGGCAGCCACGTAAATAGAGTTTACCTTTTTGGCTGGCTGCGCTTGCCAAGGGTTCTGATCGTTTCCCTGCCAGCTTGGGGTTTTGCGTTGACCAACTGCACGGAGGCTGGCATTTGCTAGCCGTGTTTGGGAAGCGGTCATGATAAAATAAACAAACCAAGTGTTGTTTTGATTTTGTTGAGAATAGGGGTGCCGAGGTGGTGTATTACTACTGTGGGTACGAGGTTTGTAGCGACCAGATGGAGATCGACCGCGTTGTACTGATAATTGATTGACTTGTTCTGTCAGGCATTTTATTTGTTCGGACAAGGTGCGGAAAGTTCTCACTGTCAGTTATTGAGCAGGTCAATTTAGCTGATTGCGTGTTTGTTTTCTCAATCATTTTGTCAGCTATACATGCTAGTTTTTCTAAAACTAACTTCCGACAGTGATGCAAGTACAATTCGTACAGGTTCAGGCATAATTTCTAGAAATCGCAACCGTATTAGTTGTTCGTTTCCGGGGGGGATACGTTGCAGGTGTCTTAAAGCTGAAGTTGGCTTACGATCACCTAACTCTCTGGTTCGCTAGGTACAACTGACGTAGGCGGTTGTCGTCACTTTCAGACAAGTGGGATATCAATTGTTCCTTAATTTCAGCAAAGGTTTTGGTGGCCACGTTGATACCACAGTTGAGAATGACGTCGGTAGGAAGGACAGCCAGTAAACTGCGCTTTTGGACATTTTCGTAGTTGCCTTCCAACAGTTGATCCACCTGTTGAAACCAAATGCGTGGGTCTTTTACGTAAAAGGTCCGAAGTTTGAATATGGTATGCAGATGGTTGCTTAGTTTTTGCTTGGACCGTCTATTCTAGCAGTACGGTTGGGAGCGGTAACCAGTCTCAAGAAAGAGCAACAGCCGATGGATTTTCTTGGTGTAATGCCTGGAATTGAGCAGGCTTTGTTGAGGGCACCAAAAGTTCTGGTTCGAGTTCGTGCAGGGCGAGAAGAGCACGTGATAATACGTCTTTTCGTAATGAATTAAAATCAGAGTGCGCCATTGAATCAAATAGATCACACCAGGGTCACCAGTGTGCAGGTGGCACAATAAGGAATATTTAATATAATGGTACAAAATGCATAAATCCAGAACGTACCAGACTGAACGCACAACTACGGTACATATGTATATATACTGTGTACAAAACCCAGGAGGTAGGCAGGACTCATTAGAAAAAGAATAGACAAAGTACGTATAGTGATTATACACCAACCAAAATCACAAGCATCAAGTAACCAGAGGGTCACGCCGATAGCCTTTGAGTTGGCATCAAGTTAACCAATAGCGTTTTAAACAAACTGTTGATGGCGGCGCATGGCTTAGAAGATATATACATATAATGAATGCACAACTTTGATACAAACTGTTTTATCTAAGCCTCATTCTTTAGTACTTTCATTCTTGCATTCATACTTGCTGTTTTTAGTGTATTATGTATTTTTTGGTGAAAATTTGGCTCATAACTTGTTTAGAACGTATTCTAAAAAGATCCACATCCGCATCCGCATCCGCGCGGATGTCAGAAATCAACTTCCGCATCCGCATCCGCGGATGTCAAAAAAGTGATATCCGCGACATCCCTAATACATCACATTTATTATAATATATCAAAATCAGCTCCAAAAACTCATTCTTCTCAATTACTTTTCTTGCTTCGCTGCACACACTTCAAATGCGGAAGTTCACGTTTGCGAATATACACTTTGGCTCAGTATATAAATTTTCACATCCGCCACGGTACAGCCCCCCCCCCCCCCCTCTAACGAACGGCTCCAGTAATGCAGCTTTGTACATTCCAGTCATAACTCACAATAATGACAGCAATGGAGCCTGAGGGGGGTGGCCCGTCCCCGGCCGGTCCGGCCCCCGGAGCCTGTTGTGACTCCGCATTGGCTCCGCCCTCCGTCGACTCTTCTGTAATCTCAACCATGACTTTGTTTTAAAGGCTGCACTACATATACAAAAATATATATATATATTTAAATATTTAAAATTAACCACAAAAAAATATATTTAAAATTAACAGCAACCGGTATATATATATATTAAAGCGAAGGTGGGGGGGGGGTGGCAGAATTTTTTTCGGGAAAAAATTACGGCCGACGAAAACCGGTTTTTCCCAGTTTTTTCCGAATTTTTTCCCAGGGGGGGCTAAATGTTTTCTGCTGCCGATTCACCGATTCTCTCATAAAAATAACAAGCACCCATCGTCAGACGAGACCTTAACCTGAATCTGACCTCAAGCCCCCAAAGCAGATGTCGCCCTTTTTAATAAAATACTAGAACAAAATATTGAGGATCAAGTGCGGTTGGGGTGGAAATAATGGACATTTTTTCGAGTAGAGCACCTCAAGGGAAGCATTTTTTGTATTAGGACCCCAATGCGCAAATTTGTATTTATAGCAACCTTCACTAAAAAAACGGAGATTTTGAAATTTTGTAATATTTTTTCGAAAAATGGCTCAATTTACATAGCTCTTGCCCCAAAAGTTTCTTAGTTACATTTAGCGTACTTAAGCATTCAACTGGTTGCTATGACGTGGCCAGTTCAGGCGCGGATCCAGAAATTTTCCAAGGGGGGGCCCTACCTCGGGTGACGACCTGGGGGGGGGGGGTAGCGAACGATCAATCTCATGTAAACATTTTTGAGGCCATTATTTTAGCGTCTGAAAAATGCTGGAAGTTACCGGGATGTTCCCGATCGCGGGGGCCTGGGGGCTGTAGTCCCCAGAAGCCGGATCTTTTTTAGAATTTTGAAATGCAATTTGCATGGAAAATGTATATTTAAACTACACTTGTCAAGAAACGAGTACATATGCGGGGGCCTGGGGGCGACAGCCCCCAGTAGAAGCTACTATTTTAGAATTTTGATTTTACAATTTTTTGTAATGGGTTACAATGCATTTTAAACACTTACAAACACCTTACAAACGCAAGATCACTAAATCACACAGTTGCAGAGGTCTGGGGCGGCAGCCCCCAGAAAAAATTGACAATTTTTCCAATTTTTAGACCGATTTTCGTCAACTAAAGATGTATCAGAAATTTTTTCCGACAAAAATTTAAACAAAAATGGTAACGTGATATCAGTAGCGACCGACCGGAGGCTCCGGCTCCGGCTCCGGCCGGATTTGAGCCTCCGGCTCCGGCTCCGGTTCCGGCAAAAAAAGTGCCGGAGCCGGAGAAGTTTCATTGTTCGAACTTTGGCCAAATGAAATCAAATTTATTACGGCAAAAGTAATAACAAATAACAAGCAAAAATATTGGCAAAAATGGAGCTTGTAGCAAGCAAGAATTACTGATCAGAACCAAACATAAATTTACGCAAATTATTTTTGAAAATAGGCAGGGATCTAGAGTCCACTATAGAATGGGGGAGAGAATTCCAAAAGTTCAAAATACGATATGCAAAGAAAGATTTAGTTAAGGTCAGGTTTTTACGAGGTATATATAATTGAAAGTTGTGACCACGAGATGATCTATCTACAATTTCAGAGCGTTTTATGAAAAAGTTTTCAATTTCTAAATCTATCAGATTATGAAAAATTTTATATACTAAAACAGTATCTCGAAATAAACGTCTGAGCTCGAGAGATTGAAGCTTAAGTAAGGAGCATCTACTAGAATAATCTAACTCAAGATCAAATAACACTTTTTTAGTGAAACGGGCTTGAACACGTTCAATAGCATTAATATCTTTTTGTAGATAAGGATTCCAAACTTCACACGCACTCTCAAGAATTGGGCGAACATATACACAGAAAAGTTTTGTTAGTAGAACTCTATCGGTATTAGTAAAATTGTGCAAAATCAAATGAGAAAGGGAGAGACTACGCTTAGCAATATGAGCGCAATGTTCACTAAATTTCAAATTAGACTGTACAATCACTCCTAAATCCTTGCAAGAGGTCACAGAAGATAGCTCACGATTATTGATGGTGTAGATTGCAAGAGGATTGGAGAAACCAACATGCAAAACAAAACACTTATTAATAGCTAAATCCAACTGCCACCTACTACACCAATCAACTATAGCATCAAGATCTTGTTGAAGCTTATCAGAATGTAATTTACGGTCAAAGCAAAAATAAAGTTTGATGTCATCAGCGTATAATTTGATTTCAGAAGATTTTACAACAAATGGAAGATCATTAATATAATAGAGAAATAGAGTTGGCCCTAAAATAGAGCCTTGAGGGACACCGCTGGAAATGTCAATAAAACTGGAAAAACTAGAGTCAATTTTCACTCTTTGTCTGCGTTTATACAAAAAAGATTCAATCCATTTAAGAAGCTTTCCACCAATTCCATACAGAGAAAGTTTATGTAGTAGTTTTTTGTGAGAAACAGTATTAAAGGCTGGGTGTGTATATTCTTATATACGTATACATATATATTCTTGACAATTTTGCAAAGTTTGACTAAAAGGGGGAGGTTCAGACGGACACCATGAATGCCTGAACAACCAGGTCCCTCTGACTCCTGACACCTGCCCTTGGCACCGCAGTCAAAATGCCATACTGGTCAATTTGACCGAATTTTTGACTTTTTATCAATGTTGATGAAAATTTTTTGTGAGATCACCAAAAACGGGACCAGTCAGTGGCCAGTGATCGTATGAGTGTGTAAAGACATATGTATATATAGAAATAGGGCGTGTCTGTTGAAACATTAAAAAATGCTGTTTCGAAAGAAATTGAAATTTTTTTCACAAATTGTCAACATTTTTACTAATTGAAATTTTATTGTAAAACACTGCCTCCGGCTCCGGCTCCGGCATTTTGTATCCGGCTCCGGCTCCGGCAAAATTTTACCTCCGGTCGTTCGCTAGATATCAGACAGTGTATTACACAAGTAAATGTAGCATAATATACTCGTGTAGGTAGAGATGCATCGGCTTTGACGAAAAATGATACTAGAAAAGAAAGAAATTTTATTTCTAAAGCCGACGGCTTTACAATACTGTTAAACAATAGCCGCCGTTCCTATGGGTTAGTAACAAAACAAAATATATATAGATCAAAACGTAAAAGAGCATAAGGCAGCAAGCATACATAAACAGTGAATAATAATGAAAACGCAAAAAAACCAGATAGTAAGAACTAACTCAAAAGGCGGGAGAGGACCGAATGGTGGTCACCTAACCCCCCGCCCCTTCAGAAAAATAGTCAGGTCTACATTTTGAATTGATTTTATAAAGGCATGAGTCGTACGCGCTGATACACAGGTTTCTGGGAAATAATTCCACATTTTGGAAAATCTATGGTGAAAGTAACTAGCAGCAATATCGGAACTGACACGAGGAACCTTCAGTTTTAAAAAATGTGAACGCAGACCAGAATTGGGAGCATATTCAAAGATAGAGTCAAAGTTTAGGTCAATATTTTGTCTGACGATATTAAATCCGAACATCAAGTCGGCAATTAGACGCCGATGTTCCAAACTTGAAAGACCTAAAGACGCAAGTCTGTCGGTATATGACAAGTGGCGAACAGCAGGTATGCGTTTAGTGAATGAACGCTGAACTTTCTCAATAACATCAATATCTTTTAACAAGTAAGGGGACCAGACTGGAGTAGCATATTCAAGCATGGGCCTTACATACGTAATAAACATTTTAACAAGGAATTCTGTTTTCCGAGTTTTAAAACATCTAAAAATATTAGCAGACATACGTAACGCTTTCTTGGCAATAAGTTGACAGTGGGCAGAAAATTTCATATTTGCTGTTATCAGTATACCAAGATCAGTGACGGACGTTTTTGTATCTAATTTTGTATTGCCCAAAAAGTATTGGGGAGGGTCATTAGAAAGAAAGAAAGAAAGAAAAGTTTAGACATTAGACTTGCCAAACACAAACACCGAACACTTTTCAATTGCCAGCGACAATTTCCATGTGTTAGACCAATCATAGACTCTCCCCAAGTCTTGTTGCAACATGAATGAATAAGTTGTATCCTTTAAAACATGATCAAAAATTTTTACATCATCAGCAAATATTGAAACACCACAGTTTTTAATGCAGTCCGTTATATCATTTATGTAAACTAAAAATAATAAGGGCCTTAAGGTGGCGCTCCTAAAACGTGACTTTTCAAAAAACAGCAGTTTGGGGCCAATTTTAGATACACAATGGAAAGCTGGTGTAAAACTATGCCTAAATACCAAAAATGAAGTTGATTGATACAAATTAGCATTCTCTGTAGACCAAACGTGAGTGGAATTTCAGCTTGCGATTTATCTTCGCAAGTAAGTAGCTGTTGCACAATCAATAGCTCATTTCGCTCGCCTCAACGTGATTGAGCGGTCGCAAAGTCATTTTTGATGAATATGATTGATATATCGAAGAACACTAAAATCGCGATTTTTGAAAAACATAAATTTGGCTAAATTTTTTAGATACTATCGATTTGCCAAAAATCAAATTTTGCGACCGCTCGGAGATGACAAGATGCATTTATGTGCCAATTTTTAACTTTTTTCGTTGAGCCAATTTTTTAAAATCGCAAGCCGAAAATTTGCGTTTGTATTCACACGCACTATATTTCTGTCTCATGCAGAAAGTATTGCGTTAGCTCACAAAAAAATTATACCACACTCAATAAAACACTAAAACTTTTTAACTACGTTTCAGTAAAACACAACTGCTAGTGTTTTTCAGCCTTTCAAATTCATTACATGCGTGTAAATGCACTGGCTTGTGAAGTCATTTCTGTGAAAATCTATTTTTCTTGACGAAATTTGCTCAAAAATGTTCAAAAAAAATTTATGTGATATGTACATCAAATTGAAGGAAATTTACTTCTGATCAACTTTTGTTCTTACGAGGCATGTTTATTTTTGCGCGTTTTTAAAATAGTGGCCTAAACCCACATTTCAGGAGCGCCACCTTAACACAGTACCGTGGGGGAGGGGACCCCACCAGTTACTTGCTCCGTACGTGATATGTGACCATCAACTACAACGTACTGGACTCTATCAGTCAGAAAAGCAGCGAGCCAAGACAAGAGCTTGCCTGAGATACCATATTTAGAAAGCTTAAACAGCAGTTTTCTGTGCGAGACGGTATCAAATGCTTTGGCAAAATCAATAAAAACAGCATGGGTGCATCTTGAATTAGCGTACGCCGCGACCCATTTCATTAATGTGCTTAGAACATTTGAGGTGGTTGATCTACGAGCCATAAAACCGTGTTGGACATCAGTGATCAAATGGTAACGACGTAAATGCTACTAAAGAATAGTTAAGCCACAGAGTAGCAGGGGCAGCGACAGCCCCCAGAAAAAAATTTTTGATTTTTAAGTCAAATTTAGTCAATTCCAGACGGTTCAGAAAATTTTTTCGGCCGGAGCATAAAAAACCAAAATTCCCCCCATCCAGTGGCGTATATACCCAGAAATGTTTAAAGGTGGGAGGTTCAGCCAAAATTTTTAGCTGCGCTAGTTAGTGAAATAGGAGTCACTTATATACCACGGTTGCGGGGGTCTGGGGACGGGAGCCCCCAGAAGCTATAGCTTTTTTAGAATTTTAAAATAAAACTTTTCATTGAAAATGAAAATATAAGCAACACTTATCGAAAAGCCAGAGTGAATGCGGGGGTCTTGGGGGCGAAGCTAGAGCTTTTTTTGAAATTTGGAAATAAAATTTTGCATTGAAATTGAATGTTTAAGCAACACTTGTCGAGAAACCAGAGTGAATGCGGGGGTCTGGGGGCGCCAGCCCCCAGGAAAAAAATTGGGAAAATTTTTTGATTTTTGAGCCAAATTTGGTCAATTAGAGACGTATCGGAAATTTTTACCGGTGAATCCGCAAAAACCAAAGAGGAGACCCTTGTTGAATTTTTCTTATGAGTTGGCCAAAAAGGGGGGGTTCAGGTAGCGAACGACCGGAGGTAAAATTTTGCCGGAGCCGGAGCCGGAGCCGGAGCCGGATATAAAATGCCGGAGCCGGAGCCGGAGCCGGAGGCAGTGTTTTTTAAAAATTTCAATTAGTATGTTGACCGTGTTTGACCAAATTTTTTGCAATTTTTTTCCAAACAGCATTCTTCAATTTATCAACAATCCCGCCCCATTTGTATTCAAATGTCTTTACTCTTTACACACCTATCCAACCAGAAGTTGGCCACTGGTCACTGAGATCTCACAGTTTTTCATGAGCATTGATAAAAGTCAAAAATTTTGTCACACTGACCAGTATATATGGCATTCTGATGCCAAAGGCGTAGTCAGGAGGTGGTTCAGAGGGTCCGTCTGAGCCCCCCCTTTTAGTCGAACCTTAGGAAATTGTCAACAAGGGTATCCCCAAAAAGTAGATAAATTCGGAAATTATTGAAAATGATTTTTCCCCCCCAACCGAATGTAAACCCCCTTGGACTGGTTGTATTGTGTTGAAATGGCCCCTGATGACAGGTCCCTATCAGGGTTTTTTTTGTGCAAAACCCTGTGCAAATGCACACTTTTTTAAAATTTTGCACACAAAAATTAAAATTTTGCACAATAATGCACAGTGTCGGAGGGACCTGTAGTATGCTCAGGATGCACTGTTTTTAATGCAAAATCGAAAAAAATTTCTGGGGGCTGCCGCCCCCAGACCCCTGCGTCTAGTTGCATCGCTGGCGGCATCCTCAACGGCGGCAGGTCTTTATACTGCCTTTTGGTAAAAGGTGGAGAGGAAGTTGATTGCTTCACCCAACCTGAAAAAATTTCTGCAGCTGCGACTGGTACGATTTTATGTATATATTCGTAACGAGGGCGTACACAGGGGAGAAGGGGAGCGAAGGGAACAATTTCATGCTCAAAAATTTATTTCCCAGTGAATTTTTACACAAGGGTCCCCCTTCGGATTCTATTGCCTGACCCGGGCCGAAAAATTTCCGGTTCGTTTCGTCTTAAATTGACCAAAATTGGCCTAAAATTTAAAAAAATTATGAAATTTTTTTCTGGGGGCAGCCGCCCCCAGACCCCTGCAACTCTGTGGGTTATATACTTGTCCTTGTTATTGTCGTTCATCAAGGCCTATGCAGGTATATATACAAGTGTACATTATGCTGCAGTTATTTGTGTAATACATTGCGCTGATGAGACGTTTCCAATTTCCATCTTCTGTTTTAATTTTGCTGTCGAAAAAAATTTTGATATGTCTCCAGTTGACCGAAGTTGGCCTAATTGAAAAAATCTTCGATTTTTTCTGGGGGCTGCCGCAGACCTCCGCGACCTTGTGGCTTAGTGATCTTTTTTAAATGCGAGGTGTTAAACTTGATCAAAAATGCATGTAATATTGTAATCACAGTTTAACACTGGGGTAGAGGGGTATGGGGCGAACCATCCGGAACCCCACCACCCAGATTTTTTTTTTGATTTTGGTACAAGAGCAAGCAAAATTTGAGCCACGGTACAAGGGCAAGTAAAATTTCTGTAAAAATTTGCTCTTAAACATGGGCATTTCTATCAAATTTATGCGATTTTTACCTATATAAATTTTGGCTGAAATTTTTAAAAATCACTATTTTTTACGCCAAAACAAGGTATTTCGGCCACAAGTTTCGATAAAACGTTATTTTTTTGCTAAAACACGGTCATTTTTTGTCTGAATTGGTGCAAGGGCAGGGCTGTCGAAATGTCGGTACAGGATCCCCCTGACTAGACCCCGCTGTTAACGTATGTATAATGCATTTAACCGATTACAAGAAAATGAACAATTTTTTACCCGAAATTTTACCCCCCCCCCGAAAATTTTTACGTACGTACCTCTAGGGGTATAAAAACGCGTATGTTTGCTTTTATATAGGCAAGGAAAACGCATTTACAGTTTGCACAAAAAAATAAAATTTTGCACACTAAAATTAAAATTTTGCACAATTATGCACACAATTTTTTTTGAAAAAAAAAACCCTGGTCCCTATGTTTAACACGTATTTTAGGCCAATTTTTTAAGACGCATAAATCACACTAATTTTGTGTCCGAAATCAGTGGCGTAGTCAGGGGGGGGGCAGGGGGGCCGGCCCCCCCCCTCAGCGATTTTGCCCCCCCCCTCAGCGTTTTTGCCCCCCCCCCTGGGAGCCAAGGGCCGAACCCCCTTTTTGTCCAACTCATAAGAAAATTACAAAAATTTCCAATATATCCGCCTCCAATTGACCAAATTTGGCCTAAAATTAAAACGCCCCCAGACCCCTGCAACTCCGTAGTTTATTCGGTTCCTTGTTATGATCTTTTATTATTAAAACCTTGTATGTGTGAGAGCATTATGCAGCACCTATGTACTTTTGCCGCAGTTCGTTCGCTACGCTTGCTGATGTGACGGTCTTACCGGCCTTTAGTTTTAAATGCCTCGCCAGCCAAAATTTCCGATACATCTGATTTTGGTTTCTGAGCTCTATTCTTGAAAATTTAAAAGTATATATATATTATTTTTTGACAGTTATATATATGCTGTTATATATATATACGTGTACATAAGCATACATGTAACAGCACCGAAATTTTGGGTACCCCTCCCCCGCTTGGTGGGACCCCCCTCCCCTGCGTCAACTCATTTTGACCCCTCTCCCTCGCTCTCTCCCCAAATGACGCAATTTTTACCTTTTTTGACCAAAAAACACCGATATTGACAATTTTTGGCCAAAATTTCGGTAAAAATCGCTTAAATTTTACGAAAAAATAAGAATTTTTTCTAATTTTGGCTAAAATTTTACTACCACCTGGACCCTCCCCCCTCTTTCCCAACCTGACGGCAACCCCCCTCCCTCCCCCGGGACCGAATTTGGGGGGGGAGGGTCTTCCCCCCCCCCCCCATCCCCCCAACTAACATGTATGCGTGTAAGTTTTTGCAGTATATATATATATATATATATAGCAGGGGCGGTCCCAGGGGGGGGGGGGGGGGGGGGGGGGCGGCCGCCCCCCCCCCCCCCCCGAAATTTTCCCCGACTGAAATTTTACACAAGGGGTCCCCCCTTTGGTTTTTATGGTCCGGCCGGAAAATTTTTCTGATGCGTTCTCAATTGACCAAATTTGGCCTAAAAATCAAAAATTTCCCCCAATTTTTTTCTGGGGGCTGCCGCCCCCAGACCCCTGCAACTCTATGGCATACTGTTCCTTCTTATTATCTTGCATCAAAGCCTATACATGTATACACTATACAGTACATTATGCAGCATTTACATGTCTACACGAGTGTATTATGCTACATTTAGTTGTGTAAAACACTGTCTGATGTGACGTTCCCATCATGTGTTTTATTTTCCTGTCGGAAAAAATTTCTGATACGTCACCAGTTGACCAAATTCGGCCTAAAAATTGAAAAATTCTCTGTTTTTTCTGGGTACACCACTGGTTTTTACTACAAACAGACTCAATTCATTGCCCTTGATATGGCTGCGGTTATAACAAATTAGCGTAAAGCTGAAAAACTTTATTATAAAAAGTCAAAAAATTTCTTCAGACCTCCGCCCCCCCCGAAATCGAAGTCTGGGACCGCCAGTGATATATAGGGATTCACAAAATGGCATATCCATTAGGATTAGAAAAAATTCGAAACTGTTGCTGAAATAGCTTTTTCACTGCAAATTTTATTTCATAATTTTAAAAAAGCGCTAGCTTCTTGGGGCTACCGCCCCCAGACCCCCGGGATCATTCAATTTTTTTGGCCAAGTGCCGCTTGAAATGAAGTTTTCAATGCAAATTTTATTTCAAAATTTTAAAAAAGCGCTAGCCCCCAGACCCCCGCGATGATTCTATTTTCTTGGCCAAATGCCGCTTGAAATTGAGTTTTCAATGCAAATTTTATTTCAAAATTTTAAAAAAGCGTTTGCTTCTGGGGGCTACCGCCCCCAGATCCCCGCGATCATTATATTTTCTTGGCCAAGTGCCGCTTGAAATTAAGTTTTGAATGCAAAATTTTAAAAAAGCGCTAGCTTCTGGGGGCTACCGCCCCCAGACCCCCGCGATCATTCTATTTTCTTGGCTAAATGCCGCTTGAAAAGAAGTTTTCAAGGCAAATTTTATTTCAAAATTTTAAAAAAGCGCTAGCTTCTGGGGGCTACCGCCCCCAGACCCCCGCGATCACTCTACTTTCTTGGCCAAGTGTGGCTTGAAATTAAGTTTTCAATGCAAATTTTATTTCAAAATTTTAAAAAAGCGCTTGCTTCTGGCGGCTACCGCCCCCAGACCCCCGCGATCATTCTACTTTCTTGGCCAAGTGTGGCTTGAAATTAAGTTTTCAATGCTAATTTAATTTTATTTCAAAATTTTAAAAAAGCGCTTGCTTCTGGGGGCTGGTGCCCCCAGACCCCCGCGTTCATTCTACTTTCTTGGCCAAGTGTGGCTTGAAATTAAGTTTTCAATGCAAATTTTATTTCAAAATTTTAAAAAAGCGCTTGCTTCTGGGGGCTACCGCCCCCAGACCCCCCCGATCATTCTACTTTCTTGGCCAAGTGTGGCTTGAAATTAAGTTTTCAATGCTAATTTAATTTTATTTCAAAATTTTAAAAAAGCGCTAGCTTGGGGGTAGGGATGGAAGTCACGGTCTCGGTCTCGGTCAAAACCCGAGACTAGCCCAGTCTCGGTCTCGGTCTCGGTCTCGGTCTCGGTAGTCGAAAAGTCTCGGTTTGTACCCGGTCTCGGTTTTTCAATTCTGTAAAAAATTTTCCTGTGGTCCCCCCTTTGGTTTATATTTTTGGCAGGAATTTTTTTTGGAAAGTTTTTATTTCACCAAAATTTCACACCTAACAGTGAGATTCTGTCATTTTTTACCGAAAACAACTTTACTGTGGTTGTTTAGAATATCAGAAAACGCAGTACACACACAAAAATGTATGTTTGTTTGTGATTAAGTTTCTTATTTCATATTATCTTTCAAGTCTGTCTGTGTGATTATTATTATGTGATGTGATTATTATGTATTATTATATTTTATTCTTTAGTACTATTAATTAGTGTTTGGCTGGTCAACTTTTTTATGCCAATTGGTGGCACTGGCTTCACATACTAACTGTAATTTCCAATTCTGTAGTATGAGTTTAGCAAAAAATCAAAAATAAATCTGTGAAAGTTCACCTAAACGCACTACTCAGAGCTATGCTGTGACACATGTAGTTCAGTAGATGAGAAGGGTAGACTCCACTCCCAACTAAAATTTAGTCCCAGGGGATTGAAGGGGGGCCCACTTTAAGGGGTGTCACGTCGGATGCAAAGAATGAAAGAGCGTCATGGCGTGCAGCAGGGGCGGTCCCAGGGGGGGGGCGGGGGGGGGGCGGCCGCCCCCCTTGAAATTTTTCCCGACTGAAATTTTACACAAGGGTCCCCCCTTTGGTTTTTATGGTCCGACCGGAAAATTTTTCTGATGCGTCCGTAATGGACCAAATTTGGCCTAAAAATTAAAAATTTCCCCCAATTTTTTCCTGGGGGCTGCCGCCCCCAGACCCCTGCAACTCTGTGGCTTACTATTCCTTGTTATTATTTTTCATCAAAGCCTATACATCAATACATGTATACATGAGTACATTATGCTGCATTTGCATGTCTACACGAGCATATTATGCTGCATTTGCATCTCTACACGATCATATTATGCTGCATTTAGTTGTGTAATACACTGTCTTCTGTCTGATGTGACGTTCCCATCATGTGTTTTATTTTCCTGTCGGAAAAAAAATTTCTGATACGTCTCCAGTTGACCAAATTCAACCTAAAAATTGAAAAATTCTCCATTTTTTCCTGGGTACACCTTGGTTTTTACTACAAACAGACTCAATTCATTACCCTTGATATGGCTGCGGCAATAACAAATTAAAAGCCGAAAAACGCTATTATAAAAAGTCAAAAAATTTCTTCAGACCTCCGCCCCCCCCCCCCCCGAAATCAAAGTCTGGGACCACCAGTGGCGTGCAGGTCTATTTTTTGAGCCATAGACCCTTTTTATCTTGGGTGTATATATTTCAGCAGAACATTGGTAATTCCAATACAATCTGAGCGATTTTTAACTAAATCCGACCAAACAGTGTCTAAAATTGCTATTTTCTGGCGAGAACAAGGACAAATTGCGTCTGCTTTGGGTTTTGGGACAGAGTTCAAAATTTCACAGTATTTAAGATGACAGGTTCCCACACCCACACAAAAGGAGGAACGAACCAGGAATGTAACCACCATTGAAGTGATGTAGCTCTTAGTTATATATACATAAGGTGTCTGATCATGGTCTTCTAATTTTGCTTAAAAACTTGTAAAAAGTCATCAAACAAATAGGTAAAAAAAATGGCAAAAAATGACCCAAAGTCTCGGTTTTGGCGGTCTCGGAATTTGGTCTCGGTCTCGGTAGTCTCGGTTTCGTGGTCTCGGTCTCGGTCTCGGAAAAAAACCCGAGACTTCCATCCCTACTTGGGGGGCTGCCGCCCCCAGACCCCCGCGATCATTTTATTTTCTTGGCCAAATGCCGCTTGAAATTGAGTTTTCAATGCAAATTTTATTTCAAAATTTTAAAAAAGCGTTTGCTTCTGGGGACTACCGCCCCCAGACCCCCGCGATCATTCTATTTTCTTGGCCAAGTGCCGCTTGAAATTAAGTTTTGAATGCAAAATTTTAAAAAAGCGATAGCTTCTGGGGGCTACCGCCCCCAGACCCCCGCGATCACTCTACTTTCTTGGCCAAGTGTCTGGCATATTTTTAGGCAAAATTTTATGGGGGGGGGGCGCGATGGGGGGGGGGGCAGCCCCCCCCATGGTTGGGGGGGGGGGGCGTACAAAATGGGGGGGGGGGGGCACCAATTTAACTTTAAAACACTATTTTTATAAGAAAAAATGGTTATTATACGCTAAATGTTACGTTTTCATAGGTTATTATAGCTACGCTAATACTAAATTTAGCCAAAAAGGACTCAAAAACCCGACGAACACGACATTGCTACAGCTAAAAATTCGCTAAAACGTCCTTTCGGAAAAAATTTTGGGCTATGGGGGGGCACCCCATCTGAAAAGGGGGGGCTCAAAATGGGGGGGGGGGGGCGCGACGAAAATGGGGGGGCTCCGGACTAAATGGGGGGGGGGCCCCCCCCAGCCCCCCCCACTAAAAATATGCCAGAGTGTGGCTTGAAATTAAGTTAATGCAAATTTTATTTCAAAATTTTAAAAAAGCGCTTGCTTCTGGCGGCTACCGCCCCCAGACCCCCGCGATCATTCTACTTTCTTGGCCAAGTGTGGCTTGAAATGAAGTTTTCAATGCTAATTTAATTTTATTTCAAAATTTTAAAAAAGCGCTAGCTTCTGGGGGCTGATGCCCCCAGACCCCCGCGTTCATTCTACTTTCTTGGTCAAGTGTGGCTTGAATTAAATTTTCAATGCAAATTTTAAAAAAAGCGCTAGCTGAGACTTAGACCCATATATATCTGGGCCACCCCCTCAGCAAAATCCTGGCTACGCTACTGTCCGAAATGCCTTGTAGTGATGTAGAATGATTTTTCTGCAACATATTTTTTCTCAGGCACATTGGCAGTGCTGAAATATGCAATTATATACACAGTGCAGGTGCAGTAGAATCAGGTCGGATATAACTTGATGCCCATTGTGATTTTGAAAGTTTAAAAAGTTTAAAAGTTATAAAAAACAACATTTAGACTAGAAAAACATTAGAAAAGCGAAGTGCTCCGAAAAACGGACCCGTGTTTTTCTCCGCAGACGTGTTTTTTTGCCAACATGCGGGGTAAAAAAACACGGTTGGAAACCGGTTTGGCACAATATGCGCATGAGGTATATTCGGTTTTACTACACCAATCGATAGCTTTTGCTACAAGCTACATGCTGATGTGGGCACGATCGATTCGACCTAGAGGCGATGTTTCTGACTGGCGGCGAACGACCAGTTTTACATGTTATTCCCGCAAAAGGGCGAACATAGAACATTTATATATATACTCACTCATACTGATTAGTATTAGAAAGCAGTCGTATTATTTTCTTACAATTATTTAGAAAATTGTTGAGTTTTATTAGGAAATGCATCGAAAAAATGATAAATAGTAAATAAAAATCAGACTGAAAATAATAGGATAGTAGGATAAAAGTAAGAAAATTGTAGGAAAATAATGGGATAAATGCAGGGTTTTTTTTCAAAATCGGCACTGTGTAAATGTTGTGTAAATTAAAAATTTGCTGTGTAAATTAAGGGTATGTTGTGTAAATTTTTAAAAGTGTGTATTTTAGCATTTTTTAGGTAAAAATTGACCGTTTTTTCACGTGAAAAGTAAAATTTCGACTTTGAGACTCGAACTACATACGAAAACAAAAAATATGATAATAGAAAATTTTTGCGTTTTTGTCAGTTCAAGTATCCGACACGCCAGCGCAATCCCCCTAAAACTTCAAAAAATCTGAAACAAGCCCTAACCCGCAGGCCGAGACCCCGTGTACATGCATGGTTTACACTGATAGAGAGTTGTTCGATCAGCCAGATCCTACTCATTTTTTTCGAATCCGGGTGTAAAACTTTTACAGTAGTTTGTAGTAGGACAAGAAATCGCATAGACAGGCTCAGCATGGCTGATTTTACACTGTCAACTTTCAAGTGCATAAAACGAATGCTAATATAAAAAATCATAAGCCGTTTAAGAGCAGAAACTGAAGATCTGCTAGCTCCCGATAAAAATTGGCGAGTTTTTCCAATTTTTAGGCCCAATTCGGTCAACTGGAGACGTATATATCAGAAATTTTTTCCGATAGAAAAATTAAAAACAAAAGATATATAGTAAGTAACGTCACATCAAACAGTGTATATAACACAAGTAAATGTAGCTGTAGCATATACTCGTGTAGGCATGTAAATGCAGCATAATGTACTCGTGTATACATCAATAGGCTTTGATGAAAGATATGTAATAACAAGGCCTAGTAAGCCACAGAGTCGCAGGGGTCTGGGGGCGGCAGCCCCCAGAAAAAAATTGGAGAAAATTTTGATTTTTATGCCAAATTTGGTCAATTGGAGACGTATCAGAAAATTTTTCCGGCCGGACCATATATATATATATAATATATAAACCAAAGGCGGGACCCTTGTGGATAAAATAACTTGGAAAAAATTTCGGGGGCGGGGGATTCCCACCATCCGTCCACCCTGGGTACGCCCTTGCTGGCTGCTGCTATG
This sequence comes from Trissonchulus sp. WLG1_4, assembly GCA_030248245.1. Classification (NCBI taxonomy): domain Eukaryota; kingdom Metazoa; phylum Nematoda; class Enoplea; order Enoplida; family Ironidae; genus Trissonchulus; species Trissonchulus sp. WLG1_4. The sequence goes on along the minus strand of JASANF010018976.1, from coordinate 44,926 downwards.
TTTATGTTGGTGTGCTGAAATTCTAAATATTGGGAATCACTGGCATTAGCACGATGGCTGTCAGATGCAGATCAAAGAAATTTTTTGAGCGAGGAGAAGTGGAGAAGTCGACCTACCTTCCTTGACTTAATCTTGCAAAAAATGTGTATGCCATAATTGGCGGAGGTCTGGGGGAGGCAGCCCCCAGAAGCCACAGCTTTTGTAGCATTTTGAAAAAATTTTGCATTGAAAAACATAGTATTTCATCAACACTTGTTTGTTTAGGAACCTGGGTCATTGTGCTGAAATCTGGGACAGCAGTCCCCTGAAAATGCAGAATTTTTTATTTCTCGGGCAAAATGGTTAATGAAAGACGAAACGGAAATTTTTTGGCGGGCCATAAAATTCAAAGGGGGCAATTTGAACAACAATTACGCAAATCATGCGCCATTTGCTAAAAAGCAGTATAAAAACCTGCCGCCGTTTATGATACCGCCAGTGATGTCAGTTGATGCAGGGGTCTGGGGGCGGCAGCCCCCAGAATTTTTTTTCGATTTTGCATTAAAAAACAGTGCATTTTCATTTTTCAGCATGTCCTAGGCCCATCGGGCAGTGTGCATTATTGTGCAAAATTTTAATTTTTGTGTGCAAAATTTTAAAAAAGTGTGCATTTGCACAGGGTTTTGCACAAAAAAAACCCTGGTCGTAGGCCTAACCTTGCTCTAAACGCTGGGACCGGTTTCATTTCGCTATAAGCCAAAAACTTGCCGGGGAAGAAACCATCTGGGGGGAAAACAACCCCACCCCATAAATCACCCGAAAAGTGTGTTAGCTGTAGTTTTTCAACGTTATGGCACGTATTCGGAGTAGTAGAGGCCCCTGATGCCAAAACTATACGCAGATTTGCTATGGGGCCTCAGGTACACAAGTTTGAAAACTGCCCTTTATAAAATTTTAAATTTTCAGATATGAAAACAAAACACCTTAATTTCGCCTGAAAACGTTGAAAACAACTAAAAAATTTCGATAACGCTTCTAATGCATGCAAAATTTGCACTTTTTACGCCATCGACCCTCAATGGGGGTGTATATACCGTAAGTGGGTGTGAATGGTCGTGACGGCCATAGTCGGAACTCTAACCTTAAGGGCATATCAAAGTCTTTGCAAATGAATAATCTATTTTTTAAGTTTGAAGAGGATTCAGCTTCTTACCACTAACTAATTTGCTTTTTGTAGCTCTAACAGGCTTAACACGATTATGGCTCTGATTTGGTTATTTGAATGTGAATCCTGTTACATCGCATGTATATATGTATTTTTTCAGATTGCCTGCAGTTCAACCATGAGCGGCGACAAGAACTCGCCAAAAGAATATTATTTCGTTATTGTTGGACATTATGATAATCCTGTATTTGAAATGGAATTTAGCTCATCTTCCAAAAAGGTAAAAGCCTTTTTTGACTTATTCTTTCGCAGTATTTTGATCAGTGTCCCCCTTTGTACATATATAAAATGTTGCCCAAAAGTATTTTCCTCCCATCACAAAAAAACGTTTCTAAATTTTATTGAAATTTCATTTGCTATATAAATCCTGTTTTGAAAGGGGGCGGATTCAGTAGCGTAGCCAGACTTGGGTTGGAGGAGGGGCCAGACCACCATTTTGAGCGAAAATTCTTCTGATTTCGTCTACCGGGTGTGGAAGATGCTACACGGCCCATCTTTTTTATCCGAGGGGCACCAAAATCGCTGAGGGGGACTATGGGCTATGGCCCTCTCCCCCCCCCTCCCTACACCACTGGGCGGATTAAGTAAGCCTGGATTGTCTAAGGGCCAATTCCTAAAATGGATTAAACGGATTAGATTAGATTAAACTTTGTTTTGTCTATAACTCATCTTCATCACGCCTTCCATGAAGTTATATAAATATACCAGAAATATACCAGAACAAAGGCCCAGTCCCTACCGCCAAGGAGGCGGCGCTCAGTAGGGCCGACAGAGTTCTGCTAAGCCAGCTCAGAGCCGGAAAATGCTGGATGCTAGCAAACTACCGGCACACAGTAGACCCAGACAACCATCCGGCCCCCTGGTGTCCATACTGCGACACAAACGACGAAGAAGACGTCGAACATCTAATACTGCACTGCCCAAGACATACAGTGGCCCGGGTGACAAACCTAGGCCCTTCACCGACACTGTCAATCCTGTGGGAGGAGCCAGAAACCGTCCTTCGCTTCCTCCGCGACAGCGGGGCTCTGTCCCGCCGTGTATAGGGGCCACCCGGTCCCTGAACGACCACCGAACTCAACAACAAGTTATATAAATTTTGACACACCAATTGTGTGTAACAGCTCCCGTTTGTGCAATACATTTTGTATGCCTACCTCAACGTTGAGAGTAGTTATTAGTAGGGATGTCGCGGATGTGACTTTTTTGACATCCGCGGATGCGGATGCGGATGCGGATGTTGACTTCTGACATTCGCGCGGATGCGGATGCGGATGCGGATATCCGCGACATCCCTAGTTATTAGGCAAACAAATTTTAATCTAATCCGTTTAATCCTTGGCCTTATGTTTGAGAAAGAGCCCGACCACCGTCACCTGAACCAGTTCATCGTGCACGCGGCCCTGGACCTGGTGGACGAGCACATGCTCCACTCGCCCAGCATGTATCTCAAGACCGTGGACAAGTTCAACGAGTGGTTTGTCTCCGCCTTCGTCACCGCTGCCAGTCAGTTTAGTCATTATATAGTCGGGCAGGGTCCAGAGTTTAGGGGGGGCGGGGGTGCGGAGCAACTTGAGCCTCCACATTGAGTGGGTGACCCACCGCCACTCCGCCGCTAATAGGGGCGGGGGCAGCGACCCTCTAAGGGGAAGGTCTGCAGCCCACCCAGCTCCTCCTAAATACGTCACTGGTCAACGTGAAGTTTAAGTTTATAGGCTTTGATTGTTATTATATTCTATTTAAGTAATTAATTGAGCATTAATTACCGTAGTGTCATGGTAGCCGAGTGGTTAGCATGATACTACGGTTTTAGTTTTTTGTATCATGCATCTGGGACATGACCAAAATTTGCTTAAGGGAGCGCTCTGAGTAACTTCCAATAAATAAAATTGCTATAATTTTTTAATTTCTTGCTGATACGAACTTTTTTGCTTAAGTGCAATCAAGATGAACACCAGGCAAGCATTTTTGCAAAGTTTGATGAGTCTCGGAACATTTTAGCAAATTTTATGACTGCATCGAAATTGAAATTTTGAAAAATTTGACTAATTTTTGAAATGACGTAGCTCAATGGTGCCTCAACCAAATTCAACAATCTATAACTTAAATCAAAGACAATTATCTTGCCGAGGTGCCATTTTTGTCGAATTTCCGTTACCGACGACAAATTTTTAGTTATTTTAATTTCTATCAAAAGTGACGTTTTAAAAAGCCTATCATAATGAGTCAAATCATAATAATTACAATTCAAGAAGCTAACAGTCTGCAAAGTTTCAAGCGGATCGGTTTTCGCAGCTGACAGTAATCTTAAAAAATGTACGCTATAGCCCAATTTCAAAAACCTGAAGTTTGCCTACACATACGTATTTTCCAAAAAATAGAGCTAATTTTTCTGTACTAAAATCCGTTAAGAAAAGTTTCAGAAGCCAAAAAGTAGCTAACGAAAAATTAGTTTGAAAAATAGTGTATTTTTGTCAGTGTTGGTCAACGTATTTTGGAAATTTTTTTAGAAAAATATGCCTACATAAACGACTTTTTGAAGCAAGTTGCAACAAGCAATTAGCTACAAAGAACTGTTTCTAAAAGTACCAAAAGCCATATAGAATTTTTTGGTATATCAATTTAAAGATTTTTTCACATTGAAAAATAGGTTAAAATTTCAAGTTGAACAAAATTTGACTTTATATACATCAAATGAAAGCTAATTTAATTTGCAACAACTTTTCTTCTTGAGTTTATTAACGAAAACTTACGTGAAAAATTTTATCGTCCAAAGTCGGTTATTCAGAGCGCCACCTTAACTGGATTTTTTCCCATTGGCTATGCAATCCAGGGAATTATTTTTGTTTTAGGAATGCGTTTCATGATGCTTCATAACAATCGCAATGAGGAAGGAATAAAAAATTTCTTTCAGGAGATGTATGAAATCTATATTAAGGTTGGTTTTAGTATCATGATTTTTGTTTGTGTAAAGCCGTTTTCTTGTTCGTTTCTAACTTTTCATGAAGACTATTTATGTTTACTATACTGTTCTCTTTTTAGTTTTTCATATTTGTTTATGTTCTGTAGTAGCTAGTTATTCGACTGAATAATAACTTAGTTTTTGTCGTAAATATGTATCGAAGAGTGATATTAGACGTATATAAATTGCTAAAAACTAGTTAGCTTTTTACACCTACATTTTATCCATACATGTATGAGGGCGGGGATGGCGGGGGGGACACCCCCAAAATTGAGAGGCCAGGGCCCAGGGGTCCCCGAAATTTGGGCTAAATTGGTAAAATGTCACTTGTCAAAATGTAAATCACGAAAAAATGTCAGAAAATTTAGAGATTTTTGGCGAATCAAGGGGGGAGGGTGCTTAAAATTTGCCCGGTGAGCCTCCCCCCCCGCAGAATTTTGACCCCGTTTTTACTTTATATACTTAATCATCAATATATGATTGTATCCTTTCAGCACTCTATGAATCCCTTCTATGCCATTAATTCCCGCATTGAATCCAATTCATTCGAAAAGAAGGCGCAATATTATGGAAAGAAATTTCTTACTGGTTGAAGTTGACGCTCTGACGTGGATAGTACTCAACTTGGATACAAGATCTGGGATTTAACAAAAGAAGGAGAGCCTGTATGGACTGCTGCGAACTTTTATATGCATTCATTTTGATTGGGTAGATAAATGAATGAATAGACAGTTTTTGTAAACATTCGTTCTTCTCGTAAAAGTAATTAAACCTATTTTATATCTTTGTTTTATATTGCGTACTTGTGATTCATTTTTTGTTGTATTGAATATTTAAAATTTGAAGGGATAATGATTGAATATAACAGAAATTTCCGCAGTTTTTATCGTCATCTGGGATATTGCAGTTGGCTGTGGGGAAAGGGGCGTGATCTTCGAAAAGGGGGTTAAACACTTGTTTTTTTCACCACAGCATTACTGGCATATTTTTTTGTAGCCGTGGGGTGGGTAAAATCCGTCAAACTCATAGTTTCGCACAAGTTGCTTTGGAGGCGCTCAAAGGCTTAGCTTTTTTATTGATATGATATCCATTATAGAAGGCCTTTCCATGACTTAATTCTTAATACAACTGTTTGAAGAAAATTGTGTTGTGAGCTGGGTTTTTTTTCGCCAGAAGGCTTTAGCAAAGTGGCTAAAAGGTCTGAAAATTTTTTAGCCAATATTAAAATTTTTTAGCTACGTTTTTAAAGCATATTTTTAGCTTCAATTCACTTCAATTTGAATTTTTTCACAAGTAACTAAACAGTGGCATACCCTGAAAAAAATTTCGGAGGAGAAATAAACATTTATATACTTGGAAAGAATGGATTAAAATGCACTTTTTGCAGTTTTAACGCAAAAATTCGCATTGCAAATGTAAGACCGTTAAGCCACAGAGTCGCAAGTATTTGGCGGCGGACGCCTCCAAAAAAAGTTGGAGTTATTTTTGATTTTCGGATCACATTTTTTGGTCAATTAGAGACGTATCGGAAATTTTTTTGGCATAATAAAAATCATAAAGCCTGTGTAAAAAATTTCGAGGTAGGGGTGGAATTCCCACCATTACCCCCTCCCACCCTGGGTACTCTATGCCTCTTGACTGTAAGTATCTTATATGCGGTCAGTGGCGTACCCAGAAAACAGTTTCGGGACGAATGACTTTTAGATTTTTTGTAATTGGATAAAATGCACTTTTTAGCCATTCAATTAAGTCTGTAACACTTACAAAACCGGCTTAAAAACGCAAAATGACTAAACCACAAAGCTGCAGGGGACTGGGGGCTGCAGCCCCCAGAAAAAAGTTGGGAGATTTTTCATTTTTTAGGCCCAATTTGGTCAACTGCAGACGTATCAGAAATTTTTTCCGACAGGAAAATTAAAACAAAAGATGTGAACAGCGAACGTCACATCAGACAGTATACTGCACTGTGAGAAGGTTCTTAACTTCTAGCTTCTTTACTTCATCAGCCAGCGAATTTGGTATGAACTTCAAATTCACTCTCCTTTTGTAAACAAAAGTGTGAGCAGAAATTGAACGTCAAGACAATATTTATGGAGTTGTTTCATCTCAGTGTATACTGGCCGTTCTTTTGGCGAAATTCGTTCTTTTTTTCGACTCAGGGTTCAACTGTTTTTAGTCAGCCTTTGAATTTCTAGTCTTTCTAATTCATGCGAGTTCAAGCTGTAAAACACGTGAGTGGGCATTATATACCTCCCATTCATAATATGCTGGTGATGATAACGCATGAATGAGTTTTACAACCTCGTGTATTGCAGTAATTGCAATTTGCACTGCACTTTACATCTGCTTTTGCATTTATATTGTACTGTATGTATTGTATATTTATTGTTATATATATGCATTAAAATCGTTTAGTAAACTATTCTATGGCTGTGTTACCTTGTGTGTTATTCTATTTTGCATTTGTGTGGGTGTGTTTTTTGAGTTAATTGCATCTGTAAATCTATTTTCGTTACTGACTTGGTGATTTATACATTTTCAACTATAGAGATTTATTTTTGCTTAAACTGAAATTTGCTGAAGGGTCAGCATATTTAGATGTCGAAGCCTCAATTGTCTATCGTACGTAAAAATTTAGGATGGGGCCGCCTCCCCCCCCCCCCACTTAACATATGCAAGATCGTAAGTAATTACTTGAGTATGTATGTATATATAAAAACTAGTTCACACATGTAGTTGGGGGGAAACCCCCCAAAATTCGGTCCCGGGGAAAGAAAAGGTATCTCGCCAGGGGTAAAACAGCCAGGGGTCTCTGCGTGCGAAAAATTTCGACAAAATTTGAAAAAGTACAATATGTTTTATGAAATTTAAGCGATTCTTACCAAAATTTTGGCCAAAATTGTCGAAATCGGTGCTTTTTGGTTAGAAAAGAGTAAAAATTGGGTCAGTTTTGGGAGAGCGGCGATGAAAATCAGTAGACTTAGGGGAAGGGGGTCCCACCAAAGGGGAGGCGAGAGGGGTACTAAAAATTTTTGTGCTGTACTGCTGTTACATGTATGCTAGTTCATACTAGTCTGGAAGTGTTCGTGTCCGAAAGGTCCGTGTCCGTAAGAAGCATTTTCATACTTTTACGGATACGGACAGTGCGTATGCACACAAATTAACGCTAAGATCTCTAGTTCAGTAGTATACGCCTACTACTGCATACTACATACGTTAAAGCTACTGAGCTAAAGCTACGACAAATTCCACAACATTTTGCGATCGCGGTGGAATCTTTTACACGTGACTATAAAGGCTATAATCTGATGGGCTCATTTCTTACGGACAGGGACAAAAGTTCAACTGAATTCCTACTTGACATCTGGACAGCCCTCATGGAATTTGGAATTTACTGACATCCGGACAATTGTGAATCAAACTGCGTTTACGGACACGGACTGCCCTTTCGGACAAGTTCGGGCTAGATTGTGTTAGAATAAGGGATAAGCTTAGACGATTGCGGTGTTTGAAAAAAATGGCTGCTGAAGGAAGAACTTAGCAACGACTGCGAAGAATTGACTTTTTCGAGAAATAGCTTATGAGAAAAGCTTGATATTTCAGAAAAACGAGCTTTATATTTCAGAAAATGCACTGGCTCCTGCTGTTGCTGTGCAGCGTGCTAACACCTCCCGCCCTGTCCCACATTCTGGGAGCCTTTGTGCTCCCACACGGGGGTATTGCCCTAAGTCCCAGTCAGTTCCATACCACCAGCAAGCTGGCTAAACAGTGGGCTTGGAAAATTCATCGCTCTGCGGTCGATTTGGGTCGGCATATCCGACAGGAACGACCGGATATCATTTTTCTCAGCACCCCCCACGGTGTGGCTGACATGCAACGATTCATGCTGTATCTCAATGCAAGGGCAAACGGGTCGGCTCAGGTATGCATGGGGGTTGGGAGGTTTGTTTTTTCTGAAGGTAACATTAATGTATCTTTTATAGCCAAAGTCCTATATCCGCCATGATGACGTATGCCGGTATATATAATGGCCCTACGGGAATAAAGTAGCTGTTGGCGCTTGTTCTTTCCCGCAGGGCCATCATACCATATCCAGTACTATTCGGCAAAAATGGAGCCGGATATTGGACTTTAGCCCGTTTCATCATACTAAACCCTTAATTAGACAAAATCTGAGCTATAAACTATCTCTATTCTCTGCTAGTCTAATAAGTGTATTTTATTTTCTGTTTATTTTATGTAGTTATTTACTAAACCAATTTTTCACGAAAAAAAGCAACGAATAAGGATTTGCCAAAATATCTACAATCTACTTAGTGTTTTCCTAACCATATTTCGTTTAGATTGTTCAATGCCTATTTTGGTCTCGTTGGACAAAACCGGGTATCGTACTTGTCCTATTTCAATCATACTCCCCCCAGAAGCCAGGGGCCGGGGGGAGAGGGTCCCCTAAATTGGGTAAAATTGGTAAAAAATGTAACTTTTCGAAAAATTTACAAAATTTTGCAAAGTTTGGAGTATTTTTGGTCGTTCAGGGGGGGGGGGAGGGTCCCCAAATTTTGGCCGGAGCGGCCCCTCCTAAAATTTCGACCCCGTTATATTTATGTATGATTTCAATATTGCAGACGGACAACTGTGTTTGCCCTCCCTGTTGCTACACGGTGGATGCGAAAATGGACGCCCGCCTGGCAGACAAGCTAGCTCACAATCTGGGACAGGCCCGGGGATTGAATGTGTCCGGAATGGCTTTCTTTGGGCCGCCGGGGGAAAGCCAGGAAGCTGCCACTTTGAGGTTAGTCTATGGGGGAGTTGTTTGCGTGGGGGAGTGGGGGACATGGGTGGAGAGCACACTAAGGGGGAATTTGGTCCACACCAATATGATTCCGCTCCCCCGAAAAAGATTGGGCTTCTGACACCCAGAGCATCTAATACCACCCCCCCTGAATCGCCGAAGAAAAAACCCGTGTAACCCACCCACCCACCGCCCCTGAATTTTCTGAATTTTTCAGTTGCAGAGGTGGGGTTGTAACCCCTCAAAAATGCTACTTCAATCCCCTCCTATGTCGGTGCTCACCCCCGCCCCACTGTTTTAAACGAGAATGGGGCAGGGTCTACGAAACTTGCACAGTTGTGGCGTTGTGATTAGCTTTCTTGACTCCGACGCGAGCGGCCAGCGTTCGATTCCCGACGCCTCTATTTCTTTCTTTTAAAATCGGGGAGTTCCTTTCTTGCAACACGCGAAGTTACTTAATGCTAGTTACATATTCTGGGAACTCATATGACCAATGACCAGTGTCCAACCAAGAATGTCATTTATCGACAACCCCTCGTGAAATGTTATTTTCATTATATATTTATTTATTTTTATTTATTTATTTTTTATTTATGTATTGTGTGGTTTAGATGGGGCGAAGTGATTCCGCTGTTGTTTGTGAAAGACCTGGGCAAGGCCAAACTGGTGGTCATGTCACAGCCGGCCAGACGCTACCAGGACAGCCGGGGAATGGTCAAGGAACTGCTGGCGCTAGGTCAGAGGTCAAACTCATAAGGGACACGTTAGGTCAGAGGTCAAACTCATGAGGGACACGTTAGGTCAGAGGTCAAACTCATATAAGGGACACGTTAGGTCAGAGGTCAAACTCATAAGGGACACGTTAGGTCAGAGGTCAAACTCATGAGGGACACGTTAGGTCAGAGGTCAAGTTCATAAGGGTCAAACCCGTCCTTTCTTGTAAGCCTGGTTGGAAATTAGTCTGCAGCCTTGTGCGCTTGACTGATAACACGCTCAACTTGTAGAGTGACGGTAGCTGATATGCATCTACTTTCTTGATCTAGAACTCATTTTTGTACAGTAATGACTTATTATTAGCAATTAAACTTGCCTGTAACCGACTCCAATGATTGTCGTACACTAATTGCTGTTGGCCCCTTTTAGTTATCTATATTAAACGCTTTTGGTGCACATTAGTGGATGTTTTCGTATTCAGCTGTATTTATTTATATAGTATATCGTAATGGAAAAAATACAATTGTTGTCAACTGTTTTAGGATTAGAATAAACTGTCTTTAACCCTTATTATAATTAAGAGTTAGATTAGATTAGATCTAATGCGAATTGGTTGATAACATTGCAGTCAGCTAAGCGTAGCGTACTAAAACTTAGTACTAAAAAAATTTAATCAACACTACTCGCATTTCTTCACAGAAGCTGACCAAATTTTGTTTTTGTCCCTGTCCCTATGTCCTTAAGGACAAGGACGAACCGGGCTTTAGCTGGCCATTAATTTCACTCTGGTTGTGTTCAGGCGGCCATTTGTATGAAGCCTTGGAGAAACTGCCAGAAAGGGTGATTGTGATCATTTCAGCGGATCTGGCTCACACACACGAGGCGTCTGGGCCCTACGGATATTCTCCAGCTGCCGAACCTTTCGATAAGGTGGACCACATTCTCCATACTTGTGACGTAGTCGATTTTTTATGGATATCCCCCCCTCGGCCTTATTGACCGATAATAATAGCGTAATTTTTTTTGTAAAAACTGCAATTTTTGTCTACTGCTGCTCAGAGTTTCGGGACCCTCCGAGCTCCATTCATACGTGAGCAGCTAGCGAATTCTATGAGGGGGGTGCGGGACTACTTCTCCGACCTGTTTTGTGAGCCGCCGATTTTACTGTCGTGAGCACCTTTGAAAACACTCTGGGCACCTGTCTGGGGATGGGGGATGATGTTGCCTTCTGGGGTGTGAAACCCACACGCATGTGTGCCTCCGTCCCGTTTATATCTTCTATATTGGGGGGTTAATGCATGTTTCTGCAATTATATGTTGTTTTTAATTTTTACATCCTATGGTCCTGTTTTAGGCTTGCGGTAATTGGGCGGCTACACTTCATCCGAGCTATTTGCTGCAAACTGCTGCTCAGTTAGTGGATGATGTAAGGGCGCTTGAAATATTCTCTATTTGATTCAAAAGCGCAACACTGAAGAATACTCTGTCATTGATTATACTCTTAGCCTTTCAGAAAAGCACACATTTCAGCAAAACATAGACCTCCTGTGCTGCAGGTTTCAAATTTCAACTGCGCTAAAACCGTGGTTTAAGAAAATCTACGAAATTCGTAACGAATCAGGCGATATATCGTAATGAAATTATGTGCAAATCATATGAAAACGTAGGTAAATTCATGGTTAGTAAAACCACGTTTGTAAAATCCACTCACAATATTGTCCTCTTGAATGTATTTTAGTTTGATTGGACTCGACTTTGCGAAATAGGATTTCAGGTCGGTCAATAGTCCGAAAGTTTAGGAATGGATTCAGCATGGCATCTAACTCTTTAACTTAGAAACAATTAATGCTGCGGTTTCATCGCTTCATAAGCTTTTCAATTTGATTATCGCATTCAAATTACCCCCTGCACATTTCCGTATCTGTCTTTGTTTTTTCAACTCTGTCCCCCCTGTTGGTTTTTTGCAGGCCAAGTCGTGTGGCTTCACAGGCCTGGTTATGCTGCACGGATTGCTGGAGGGGGGCCTGTTGGGTTCCTGGATCCCTGTCCGACACGTCAACGCTCACCCCTCCTACTATGGCATGATGGTTGCTTCGTTCCAGCGAAAACAGGGGGTAGAGGATAATCAGTTGCATTAACTGGACAGGTTTCCTTCGTGTGGACTTCTAAAAAGCCTCTACAGTAATGTTTTTAGTTGTAATATTATTGATAATATAATTGTGACCCCGCATTAGTTTGGAGAAGGGTTTCGGTTGTTCTTGATTGAAATTAAGGACGATAACTAAAGTCTGGCCAGAAATTACTGAACCGTGAGACAAAACAGGTGGCGTTATTTTTCTGACTACTTGCTATATACTCTTGATGCTGTCATTGCATTTCGTGTTTTCATAATATCTCGTGTTTCTTTTTGTCTCAGGGTCTAACATTTTTTGGTCAGACTTTAGTGTGAGGTTTGTTTACCTGTTGCATGTGGGTATGTGGGGGGTGGGGGTGAAAGCATTTTTGCTAAATGGTTGAACCATATTGTTTGATAAACTGGTTTTTTGAGATGACTGTTTTGTGTTATACGCTCAATTCATACTTTCAAGTTTACCACTTACATACATAATCACCTTAGTTTTGCTAAATAATTAGTGGCCAGTAGTTTTTCCTACTGGTCATAAGTGATACGGCTGTAAGAAGTATGAATCGACCCTTAATACTTGTACTTGTTCGTAATGTTTATTAAACAATTTATCTAGCTTTCATTCAGATTCAGACTTAAGTTTGATCAGAAATTGCTGAACCTTGAGACAAAACAGGTAGTGTGATTTTTCTAACTACTCACTATACTCTTAATATTTGCAATAAGTGTTTTTTTCCGTAATGAAAAAGCGTGTTTCTTTTTGTCTCAGGTCCATAATTTTTGGTTATACTGAAGTAAAAACCATAATCAAGCCTGACTAAGTGACTAGTCTGTCTTTATCAGTATTAATAATCTGTCATTTGTTTTTTTATTTTTTTTGCTGTCTACATTGTTGTGATTTTTTCTGTCGTGCATTTACACTGGTCTCATATTGTCTGCTGTGCTTTATATAACTTTTGTATTATAATCATGACATTGGTTTTAGCAATATTTTTGTAATTCGCATATCATTGGTTTTCGTTTTCACTTGTTGTTTTTAGCTTGATTTCATGCTGATTGTTTTCGGAAGAAGGACGCATTTTTTATGATTAAGGATTTTTGTGGTGGTTACAAATTTTCTCGTCTTTTTTTATTTTTAAGGTATGTTGTAGAAGCCCGGTTCATGATTGCCCTTAAGAAGACAAGAAAAAGAACGATAATATTTTCGTCAGCTGCTGTGAAAAATTTATAAAACAGTTTCGGTGAAAAACTGACGAAACCGTTTCGGCTTTTTTTATGCTTGACCTAACTTCAAAATTGTTCTGAACTTTCTACCACGGATGCACATGAGGGGGGTCTGGGGGAGCTTGAGGTTCCGGGACAAGCCCCCCCTCAGATTTGACCCAACGGGACAACCCCCCTTCCTTGATGCTGAAAGAAAAGTGCCCGAACACTCAAAAATTGCCCCAGATCGCCGTAAAATGCATCAGAAATGAGCAAAAACCGAAAAAAGTTTAGAAAATAGCCAAATTTTGCTGAAATTTTTTTTGGCAAAAACTAGAAATTTTTGCGTTTTTGTCCGCTCAAGCCCCCGAAAAGTCGGGACAAGCCCCCCTAAAATTTCGAAAATTCTGGGACAAGCCAGGCCCCCCCCAGACCGAGACCCTGTGTACATGTATGCTTTCTACATTCTTGAATTACGTCTACACAAAATGACAGGGATAAGGAAAAGGTTAAGGGGAAAATACAAACCAGGTATATATACTATGTATACACAAGTGTTGCTGCTTAGCCTATTCCCTAGGCTCTGGTTTTTGCTTTTTTATCTTGCCTTGACGTGAACGCACTTGTTTTTATTGTTATTATTGTAGCTGATTCTGTTTTTACAGTTCCGCGATACTGTCCGTTTGTTCTAACGTGTCTTTTTACTGGCTACTAGATAAAACTGATTTATAATGCGCAAGCTACACTTCTGCCCTTTTTTCAGTATATTAGTCTAGCTAATTGAATTTTTTCTTGATATATTTATGCGCAAACTAGTAAGCTATATCCGCCACAGTAGCAGAGGTTTAGTTTTGGATTCCCTGTTATGTAGGACGTAATTGTATGATATTGAGTTGACTATTATTGTGCTTTTATTGCATAATAACTTACTTAATTTGAACTCAGCACATTGTTTATATACTTGCGAATCATAGATGGTTATTTGCCACACTGTTTTCTACAGATTACAGAACCTCAAACTTTTGGCAGTAATTAATAGATTTTAGTTGAATATCAATAGATTTTTAAGGTTTGTTTTTTAATTTTTGTCCGTTTCAATTTCAAGTCTTTTGGCTTCGTTTGTAACTGCAATAATGTTGATTATGTTGTTATTCGTTTTATATCGCTTTTTAAGTTGGACCAAATAAACTTTGCAATACTGTTATTCGTGATTGCCTGTATTGTTTAGTAGATAGTAGTTAGTGTTCGTATAGGTTCCACTAGAACCGATTAGAACCGTAGAAAACCGTAACCGATCCGAACACTAGGAGGAAATCCAGCGCAATGAATGCTTGTGAAATTTTTTTGCGATGCTTTTGTACTAGGATTGATGTTTTCGTATCGTGAAGGGAAACTTTAATTTTACGTGGAAAAAGTTAACAAACATCGTGTAAGTGCATGAAATAACGATATTGATAATTTCTTAATAGGTGACTTCATAATTCTTTTTAAACATTTGTCGAGTGCAATTTAGCGATCAAAATTTCCAGAATACATGCCAAGGCAGTTATTAGAAAAGCAGCAGCTGCCAAAGTGCCAATTTGAATCAGTTCTCGATAACTGTTGATCGTTTGATTACCATTGTCAGTCGAAGCGCAATTGGCTGTGGGGATCATTTTTCGATAAAGTCGGTTATAGTCTGCTTCGAAAAAGCCTCGCAAAATATAGTCTGAGAATGTTTCGACCATTTCGCGTCGATTTGGACGAGCGAATTTGATGAATCGATACTCGGGCGGCATGTCTTCGAGCGGCCACCAATGAAAGCGACAAAGGGTGGGTGTGCCGCATTCGGTTTGAACGTTGACGGTCATTCTGAAAATGAGCAAATGAGTAATTGAAAACAAGATTTGTGTTTGTCCTTTCAAGACACAGGGACCTAATCTTGCTACCTGAAAGCGATTTGCGATTTGACAAGGACTATAAAGAAACTGAAAAAAGTTCTTCTGGCAAAAATTTTCCCGAAAGTTTGTCATAATGTCCCCCAAACCTATTGCCGACCCTTGTTTCCGGGGGGACCCCTCCTCATTTTAGCAGATCACCAGCGCAAATTCAATCGGTGGTGTCTTGATTTCAGGGGGGGGGGCAGCCCTCCCTCGTTTCAGCACACCACCAGTTCACCACAGAGTTCATGGCACCGGGGTACCTCCCCCTGAAATCAAGAAAGTTCCCTGATTCGAGGGGGGTCCCCGTCTGGAATCAACACATGTCTTGATTCGAGGGGTGAGCCCCCCTTGAAATGAAGGCGTAAATCGGCTATTTCTGCCGGAGCATCGATCTGGCTGATTACCTAGAGTAGGGACGAGTAAGAGTGTCATACTCTTCCCTATTACGCACTCTTGCTATTACGCAGAGAATCTACACGCTGAGTGGTCGCATATCTAGAACAGTTTAAGGAAACGTTGCCGAAAACCACGAGCCCATCTGCGTGCGGTAGCACACAGGCAGACAGGGAAGTGTTGTATTCTACAGAGTGAAACACTATAACTTATGAAATAGATGACTTATTGACTTACGCGAGAAATACTGTTTTCCTAAGTCTATCGTGTAATGTTTGTTGACACATTTTGGTTAGATTTGGATGAAACTGCACATGGTGTTCCGACAAGTTTAACTTTTCGAGCAAATCTTTGTCGCGCCGATCGTCCAATAGCAGCGTATATTCGTTGCGCCGTACTGCGCTTTTCAGTTGCGCCAAAGTTCGAAACGGCGCCGTGGGTGTTTGCAAAGCAGCTGCATCACCTAAAATATATTCACGATTGATTTTCATGTTGAAGCATTGTTTTGTAGTTGGAGATGAGGGACAAGATACCCCCAAAATATAGTCCTAAGAGAGGGACAGGGGGTCCCGCCGGGGGTAAAAGGATACCAGTGAGTCACGGACGAAGTTTTCGGCAGAATTCTCATTGATAAGTGTATTTAATTTAAGTTACTATTACAAGTATTATATCACTAGGTATGTAGATAAAAGATTGGCATTTTTGAAACCTTAAAGAGATTTTTACCATAATTTTGGCTAAAAACTGTGACAGTTGCTACTTTTTTGGAGGAAAAGGGTCGAATACTGTCGAAATAAGCCGTAGTGTATTATTTAACTGGGCTTGCTGATTGTTTCTGCCTCTCAATTCTTGGTTTCAGTTCATTGTTCTTATTGCTTGTTTATTAATTTTGTCTCTGCCTTTAAGGTGGTACTTGCGTTTTTGAGTTTTTTGTAATTTCTATGTAAACTTTGCCCCTACAGAACTCAAGTTACAAACGAAGCCTGAGCACGAATTTTTGGCACTTTATTGTAAAGTTCAAAATCTCCAGGTCCAGCATGTCTCTCACTTTTTCAAAATTTCACCTGTGGACAGTTTTAGAGGGCTTTGATTACAAGAAAAAATGTTAAATTTTCGGTGCCTTTGTTCCGAAGCCATTTTTTCAGTAAATTGACTAGTTATCAAAAAAGTGGGGAAAATGCCTGGTGTTTTTAAACATGTTAAAAGCCACACCAATTTTCAGCCCCAACGGGTAATCGTATAATTCAGTGCTGCGGCGCAAAAGTTTTGTAAAAAATCCTTATCCTATTTTGGAATGGACCTTTCTTTAGCCGCTCGTGCTGGAAGCAAAATCAAAGGTTAAGCTTCAATGCATGGCATACATTTAGATAAGATATTGTTATACTTAATGCAAAAGACCGCTTGTGATTTGACTTTGTAAACGCTGAGCTATGGCTTTCGAAAAACCACCTAAAAACCCAATTACCACCTTAAACCCCACCTGTAAGTGAGCCACAAATAGCCGCTAAAATGCACTGAACTGAGAGTCGCAGTAAAGCGTAGGGCAGATCCAGTCTGTGGCGGTACAATGTCCTAGCAAATTTCCATCGAGCCAAACTGATCGCAATGTAAGAGGTGGCTAACAAAAATAGGGTGGGTAAATTGTGAGCAATCAGTTTCTTGTTCAAACTCAGCATTTTGTTGAAGTTTGTCGGAGCTACAGCGGCGACATAGAAAAGTTGTCGCGGGGGAGACATGGTTCTCGGAGTCACGGCTTGAAGCTGAAACACTTCTGTGGGATTCTGAATGGGATAGTCATATGGGACAGCGTCTACGCTCCCATTCATCAAAGCTTCATTCATTTGAGCGACCGTTTCGTAGTAGATCACGTGTAGAGCGAAACACATGGATTCTACGGCTTTTTTGATCGTCCAACTGATCACCATAAAACAGTTGGTTTTCGAATTCCATTCTAGACACGAATCTGCGTTAAACTGCACCATGGCAAAGGTCAAGTTTCGAACCAGCTTGCAGTGAGCCAGATTCTCCACTGTGCCAGATACTTGAGCAAACTGCAGGAAAAGTAGCACGATCATGTTTGGTCGATAATCGATTATGCAACAGTCGATCAGTAAAGTAACGTTCGACTTAGAATTGCAGGCAGGCAAAATCTCTAGACTAACAGTGGACTGCACTCAGTCGGATCAAACTGAAATCTAAGCTCGAGCTAAATTCCAGTTAATCGATTTTAGGTATAAATCTGACTACACCGCAGCGAAACCTCAACTTTGACTGCATTAATCTCATTGGCAGCGCACTTAAACCGATTTAAGGCCTGAGTTCAATCGGTTTACGCTTATCCTCAGATAAACCCATTTAGTGCAGTTCACTGCTAAAAAGCATTTTCATTTCGTTATCAATATTAGCAAATTAGCTATTTGTGAGCATGTTTTTCATCAAAGAATGACAGCGAAAACAGCAAACTTTGCAAATAAAATAAGTCTCAACATAGGTATGTTTTAAATCCGTCAGAAAAAAGTCATCCATATCGCTTGCAAACCTTTTCACTTTTTCAGGAAGCTCCTAACAAGGAGTTTATTTTGTAACAGACACCGGGCCCCGCGCGCGGCCGCGCGCCGGGGGGGCGGGGGGCGGGGGGGGGCGGGGGGGGGGCGTTTCCGCGCCCCGCGCCGCCCCGCGCCCCCCCCCCCCCCCCCCCGGCGCGGCGGCCCGCCCCCCCCCCCCGCGGCGGCCGGGGCCGCTTCCGCCGTCAACCTGGGCACAAACCACAAAAGCGACCAATTAACACAGCGTACATTCTCATTTTTTAGTCCACAATATGACAAATGGACGCAGCTTGGGTAAACTAGATGTAAATGAGAAGAAAGTGAATGACTTGCATCCTGGCAAACAGAATTCGACAACTCTGAACCACACGGTGGACTGAACCAAATTAGTTTCGCTGAGGATTAACTTGAACTGATTCTGCCTTTAGAAAAAAAAATGTTTTCAGCTGGTAGTGTCAAGTGTGCGGAAGCGAGGGGGATAAAACAGCCAGTGATAAGGCATTGGGTTGTTTAACGAAGCATCGTTCCAGCCGATTAGCTAAGATAAGAAAGAGGGTCATAGCCTACCTACTTTTGATTAAATTCATACTTTCAAACAACTCATGTCAACTCATGTAACTTCCTTCAATGGAATAACTAAACCTAAGGTCTATCATTATTCTTCCATGTTTACACGTCGTAAAACTCACAGGTAATAAATATCTGCGAATATTAGAATGTTGATACACCTGCATTACGCATCCTGCCTAACGAGGTTGTCTGCCTCAAACTTACACGCTTTTTCTTCCTTATCTTGGTGTTGATCACATTAAAATTAGTCTATTGTACTTTTAGATTGTTGTATATTATTTTTCTTCTGTACGGGTTTAAAGTAGGGTTGGTTGGATGCGAACAATTTTATTTTAATTTGTTTGATTTGATGTCGGCTTCTCAGAATCAGAAACCATTTGATAGGATTTTGTAGATTACCAGACTTACCAGGAACGTTCGGGCATAAAAACGGAAAAAATATGTATGTAGTATGTACTATGTAGTCGTTTCTTTATTGCTAGACACAAGATGGCAGCTTAAAAGTTTACGACTGTCGCCTTACGCAAAAGTTAGATTGTTCGCAGTTCGCACTTAATGCGGTATAGGTAATTGCAAGACCACACAGCTTGCTTTTGCGTCACCTCACATCAAGTTTTTTTCAAAATACTATCAAAAATCAGCCCTTAATCTCATTTTACTGCAGTTTGACCTTTATATCCTAAAAAGCAATGATACGCAAAAACTGTCCCAATGTCACGTTCTCAATGGTGAAATTCAACGCGGATCCTTGTTTGGAATGGAACGCCACCAAAGATTGTATCATGGTTTACACAACCGCCCTAAAACGCGCTGTTACTGCTATGTGTTGGATGCTTCATGTTCGCTACTATGATACAATACAGAATATGTATGAGGCGGTTAAAAACGAAACAGCACATGCGGTGCCTTACGCCTTTTCCATGGAAAACCCAGAAGACCTAGATTACTACGACTTTGCTTTGACCAATAGTTACGGCACAAAGTTTAACCTGTTTTTTGTGCCTTCTTCGCGACCCCCTCCCACCGATTTAAGGTTCATACATCCTGACACCTTGGTCCCCTACTTTTTGCCCTTATCTATTCTGCTGCTAGGACTTATTGTCCATAAATACATTTTTACCCGCCGGATTAGACGGAAAAGCCAGTTTGTCCGCGGATTATTAGTTGGTGGATTAAATATTCTTCTAGTGCTGATGTGCTCAGATTTGGTGGGCGAAGCCATATCGAATATCGATACGGCTCCTATCACTAAGTTTGAAAATTTAATTCGGCTGGTGAAGGCTAATAAATATACCCTGCTTGTTGACAAACGCAGATATATGGACACGGTGTACGCAAATAATCTTAATTCCAGCAAATCTGTGGAAATTTTACCCGATCTTAAGGCCATATGCGAACGCATGACTTCTGGTGACAATCACAAAACAGTCTTTCTTGGGTAAGAGCTGACTTGGGCGTGAGGGGGGCATACCTGTCGTAGCGCAAATAGCGCAACTAGCGGGGGGGTGGGGGGGGCGTTTTTGAGCTGGACACTGTAATAGCGCAAATAGCGCCTAGGGGTGGGGGGGATAAAATCTCGTGCGCCGTGCACGCTTACACGCGACATCTACAAAGTTTTTAGTTTTTTTGTTTTGTTTATTTATATGGAGCTCGGCCCTCAGTCCGTGCCGCGGACCGGATCGTGTGTGCAGGCCGGGCCTGCAAGTAATAGGCTGAGCTGGTCTGGTTTTAGCTTTCCTGTTTTGTTTTATTTATATAAAGCCCGGCCCGCGAGTAATAGGTTCGGCCTGGCCCGAATGTTGGTAGTGAAAGAACTATAACTTCACATAATCAGTTAGTTCAGAGGATGCCTAGATATCACAATTTATTGCAACATGTAGTGCAGTGCGGAGAATTTACTTGGAGTGTATCTTTGCTGAAATTAGTTCAGCAATTTTTGTGTGTTTGTTCTGTTTCAATGAAATCACTGTTTAGTTTTTACTTACTGTGCAAGAGTTTTTGTCAAATTTTAGTAGCAGACACTTGTGCGAAAATTACAATAAAAGTATATATACGTATATACCTGTAGTGTGTATAATCAAAACGCACTCTAAGACCACCGTAAGTTTACAACTTTAATTCTACGGAAAACAAGAGCAAATAAATGAAATGCAACTACCCAGAAATAAAATACCTTTAACGTAAGGACTACGGAAACTTCAGGTGGTTACGGTGATATAGCACGTTTGTAGGGTTGTTTAAGTTATGAGATTTTAAATCAAAGTTACAGTTAAGGTGGTAGTTACGTTTTCGACAGTTTTTATAACGTGCTATAACTTTTGACTGACTAAATTAATTTAATAGCTGTCTTTTTCACGTTAAAGTACTTGACTGAAACTACACTTATGCACATTATCTAGCTTAAATCTGTAACAAGCTAGTCTGCAGACACTGTTAAAGTAGTCAAATTTCGTGAATTTTTGCATTTTTCATGTTTTGCTTGTAAAATTGACAGTGTAATTCCAAATAATTTCATTCTTTACACCAACATAGCCAATGACAGGGTGAATGTTAATGCTAAGTTTGGTGCATTTATATGATGTAGAAAATAAGTTACGGACCTTCAATTTTGAATTTTTTCGAATTTTGAAAAATATACAAATTTTTGAATCTAATTTTTTCACGAAATTGGCTAAATTAAGACAAATAAAAAAATTGACACATCAGAAATTGTCTAAGTAACATGTAAAATAACGCATGAAAAGATAGCAACATTGAGACTTGAGATTTAGTCCACGGAAGTACATTTTTACAGGTTTTTGTGAAAGAAATTGATGTAACGCAAAATTTAAGCCAACAAAATTTTTGAAATTTTAGCATAAAATAGACGCATATGTGTGCCAATTTATCCAAAATTTTGAACAAAATCCTTCTAGTAGGTGTCAAGTTTTGCGGACTTTTGTGTAATGCACTTTAGTTCAAAAAGAAATGTTACATAAATGTGACGTAATCTCAACAAGTGAAAAGCGGAAGGATAAGTTTTGGCATCTAAATTGAAGGTTTTTGACATGCCCGTGTGTCATTTTTTTCTTTTTTCAATAAACGGCCTTCTTGACTAGCTACTACTTTTTCTTAGCTAAACATAAAATTTACGAAAAATTGTCGTAACTGGCTGAAAAATATTTTCTGTGAAAATTAAAAATGATTGTTTCAAGCTATTTTAGCAAGCATTTATCTCATAATAATTTATAGTTTCCTAAATTAATATGCGTACTATAAATTATGGATTGAAAATTAATCGTAAGTTGTCAAATGTTACTTCAGCAAAACTGTCGAAAACGTTACTACCACCTTAAGTTCTTCGCCAAAAATTAAACCAGTTAAAGTTACAGTTAAGTTATTGGCCAAAAATTAAATCAGTTAAAGTTACAGTTAACTGATAACTTTAACTGATACTTTAACTGAAATTAATCAGTTATGGGGCAAAATTTTGACAGTTTTGGAAATGTTCAAAATTTTGTGGATGTATTAAAAATGCACGTTTTTATTAACTAACATAACTTACAACTTTACAAATGCATAACTTTCAAGTCCACTAAACTACTTTTCGAAATGATGAACGTTTGTATTACACACACGTGGCTACCGGCTGAATGTGCATTTACAAAAATTTAAT
Organism: Trissonchulus sp. WLG1_4; assembly: GCA_030248245.1. Classification (NCBI taxonomy): domain Eukaryota; kingdom Metazoa; phylum Nematoda; class Enoplea; order Enoplida; family Ironidae; genus Trissonchulus; species Trissonchulus sp. WLG1_4. Next base: position 22,840 of record JASANF010018976.1, on the reverse strand, counting down.
TCAATTGTACTCTTTCATGATTTTTAATTTAAACATGCCCAGTTTTTGCTTTTTAGTTTAGCTATGCTTTAGTTTTACATATACCATAATTTAATTTACATTTGACTACATAATAGTAAAAGTATGACACTATCCTTATTTATGTCTGGGAGCTTGTGTCCAATGCGAAGTGCAAAATAGCTCTTTTTTGTGCTCTTTTGAAGGGTACCATCATAATTTCATAGGTAATAACTTTTATAATGTCTTGAAATGAGACAGGGTGCCCCCTCAAAGCCGTACAAGACCGTACTCAACTGAGGGTGGTAAGACACTAAGAAAGTCCTTTCGCTACGCCCCGCCTCTGTTGAGTACAGGCCACAGGGGTCTGAAATGAGGGGCATATTTTGTAGTGTGCAGTGTGCACTTAGCAACTATTCGCACTGACACGTGAAACAAACGTGCATAAACTTGTGTGCTACGCACACTCGTTCATGCACTTGGCGGTTCACGTAACGGTTCGTATAAATTATTGAGTGCATCGTCCTACAACCTACCTACACAAATAATTTTGTGAGCGTGTTCTGATACATGGGACATGCCTATTCGGCATAAAAACGGAATTTTCCTTAACATTACTGAAAATAATTTTCAGTTATGCGCATAACTGAAGTTATATATTCAGTTCAGCGTGTTAACTGAAATTATTTTCAGTTAATGATTTAAATCAGTTTTTGGCGATAACTTCAGTTAAGTTACAGTTAAGTTAACCGCCTTTGTCACCAAATCCGTTAAAGTAAAAAGTTTAACCGTTTGATGCGCACTGTGAACCTCAGGTACCCCACGTGATGGATGCCCAATCTGAGTCTGCAAAGCTTGGCCAGCTTATTCTAGTCAACTGATCTTCGAATTGTTTTTTCAGAAATAGCAAATTTTTGCATTTAGTGGGCCAAGTTTAGTCTGGATGCCACACAACAAAACCTATGCTTGATTAAGCACTAAGCAGCGTGAAAATTTGACTTTTTTTCATCGCAAAAGTAATATTTTCTCTTAAGCCTCATTATGATATGTAATCGCAACACTGGCAGTCAACGTTTTGTGCATCAGATATTGTAGGTAGTTTATTTTTAGCAGTCAACTATGATAGGCGCACGGTTGCTGTGATAATACTCTAGGGTGAGGTACATTATAGTGGTGGCAATACTAGGTAAAAGTACCTAGTTTACTTAAGTACCTAGTTTTTTAAAACTAGGTAAAAGTACTAAGTACTACCTAGTTTCGTTTTCGGCTACCTAGTTTTACTTTTACCTAGTTTTGTTTTTACTACCACCTAGTTTTTCAAAACTAGGTAAACTAGGTAAATTTTTTTAACGGTTTGGGTAACTTTTGCATGCGTAAGCGTAAAGAAAAATTAACCCTTAGGGTCGATTCATACGGACATTGGGACATACGGGCAAACGGACGAACAGACATCCGACAAAATGAGCGGCAGAACGGCCATTTGATTCATATTTTCGTCCGTTCAGCCGTATGCCCGCCGCCCGTTTGCCCTTCAGCCGTATGTCCGTTCATCCGTACCAAACGGCACCATTTCACTTTGTCCGTATGTCCGGCAAAGTTACCTAAGTTCAGTTCAACTCTGCCCGAAATTGTTGGGCATACGTACAAACGGACATACGGCTTAAAAGTATGAATCGCACCTTTGTCCGTATGCCGTACGTCCGTATGTCTCAATGTCCGTTTTGCTCTAAAAAGTATGAATTGTAAAAACGGACAAAATGTCCTTTGTCCGTGTACCCTATGTCCGTTTGTCCGTTTGCCGTAGTCGACCCTTATTTGTGCCTAGTCATTGAACCCCCTTATCGGTTTTTAGTGTCTCGTCGTTTTTAAAAGTGATAGTATTTGTACCCTATGCCTATACCTGCCAATTTCGAAAAAGACTAACGTGGATCATATCAGCTCACTAAGGGTGGACTCAGGACTGCACCAAATCAGATTAACTGACGATTAGCTTAAACCGATTTAGCTCAGGCTTAAATTCCTTAAATCGGTTTAAGTCCGCTGCACCAATGAAGATTAGCCCAGTTGGAGCTTAAGATTTAGTTGAAAACTGAGGTTTAGTTGCGATTTAACTGGGATTTAACTAAATCGATTTAACTCGAGTTTAGCTCAAGCTCAGACTTAAGTTAATCCGATTTGGTACAGTCCACTGTTACCTAGTCTCAGTTACTTTTCCCCAAACTGACAAAACTGACCTAATATTTACCGTTTTTATTTCACTGCTTGGCTGAAAAGCACCAATTTCGACAATTTTCGGCCCAAATTTAGCTTACACATAGTAATAGACTGAGGTTGCCTAGAGAGAGATACTCTACGCATTAAAGCGATAAGGGGGGGAATCAGCATTTCAAATCTTTATTTTTTTAAAAAATAAATATATGTATACTTCTATCTTTTCCACACTGCTTTATCTTGTCCTAAGATGCAGGGACTACGGACTAGGGACTAGAGACTCATCTAGGCCACACTTCTGCTTGCCTTTGATAACTTCTTAAGACAAATTGAAGTTAACTGAGAGAATAATTAGTTAAAAAGTGGTTAAAACTATACTCTCAAGCTTTAATTACTAGGTAAAGGATCAGAATATATTTGATAACATACACAGTATCGGTTAATAGATGATAACGTCGATTCAAAAAAAACTAGGTACTACCTAGTTTTGGTAAAGTACTACCTAGTTTTCGCACGAAACTCGGTAAAAACTAGGTACTTTTACCTAGTTTACCTAGTTTTGTGAAATTTTACTTTACTTTACCTAGTTTCGAAAAAAACTAGGTTGCCACCACTAGTACATTATTATGCCTGAGCGATGGCGCAAAATTTGCACAAACTTTCAACTTTGAGCGCTTATAACTAAAAAACGGTGCGTCCTAGACCCTTAATCGACTGATTATGTTTTGTTCACCATTAAATTTTCTATTGAGTTGTGGTTTCGCGAGCTCTCTACGACGCACGTAGCTTGAGCATTGGCCAAAAAACTAGAAGGTGTCAAAGTTTGGCTGCCTAGAGAGAGAACCTCTGGGCGTCAAAGGGTTAACTGCTACGCAAAATGTAATCAGTTAAGTTATCACTTATCAGTTAACCTTAACTGATTACTAAAATAAAAAAAGTAATCAGTTATAAATTACATAACTGAAACAACCCTACACGTATGTAACAACAGAATCGCGGACTATTACGTAAATAGCTAAAAGTTTTAACTGTTTTTTACGGAAATTTGAAGACTGTATCAAGCTTTTATACTACGGAGCGGTGGGAAGCTAAACATTTGGCCTAAAACGGAAAGCGCATTCCAAAGGGCAACGGAAGTCACGAGAAGCAAACCCAAGTTGATAGCTGTTCTAGATTAGATACCGTAATTCTTTAAAATTTACACAGATGAATAAATTCACACACAGCAAATTGATAAGCTAGAGTTAATCAAATGTCAAATTTACACATATACGTAATTTCTAAATATTAATTTTATGGTTCAGCAGTTCAGCACACACCTGTGTAATTATATTTTTTAGACAACCAGATCAAGTTCAAACGGAATGTACCACCAAAGTATCTTGCCAGCTGAAATGGAGTCATCTTACAGACCTGCCCCACCAGCTTGGCATAATTAAGTTTAGAAAACATGTGAGCAGACATTTGGTTGAACAATTGACGGACTATCTTTTGAGAGGATATTTCAAGAAGGACTATTACCACCTTTATGCGCAAATGGTACAGACGGGAAATTGTGGATTCCAAAATCCAAGCAACACGCAACGCATCAACAACTACGGAACACTTGTGTTTATGGCTGGGCTTACCAGTTCAACGTTGACAGTGTTGTTGCTAGAAGTTGCCTTGCACAAATGGAAGCAATGTCAACTTGGCCTAATAAACTAATCCCTAATCTGTGACTAAATGAATGACGAATACGAACAGTTTCAAGTTTTTCAGCATGCCGCAATTTGGTCTGTATCGGATAAATTCTACATCTTGACAAAAACGGATTGTCAGTTTAGCTTAAAGTGTGTTCTGGTGGTTGGTTTGTTAGGGTTGATTGATACTCATTACTCGTAGGTGTAAAGTAGTCCGTTGAGACAAAATAACGACCATATTTCATCTCTATGATTGTGATCCGCATGTGGGGTGATCATTTAGTACCCATCGTTGCCACCTGAGCAGACATATGACTGTAATGCCCGCTTCCCACTGCAGGTTTAAGATTTAAGGTTTAACGTTTCATTCAAACTGGCAGTTTAAGGTTTAACGATGTATTTATTCATTAACTGGATGCAGAAGCTCCGCCTACCCACAGCTCTCAGCTGATTGCCAGAATACAGAAGCTCCGCCTACAGCTCGTAGCTGATTGGCTGAATCCTTAAACCTTAAACCAAAAAGTTGAAATTTTTTAACATCGTTAAACCTTAAACCTTAAACCTTAAACCTACGCAGTGGGAATGTGCACTATGCTCAAATCATGTTCTACGTTAAACCTTAAATCTGCAGTGGAAAGCGGACATAAGCAATGCTTATTAAGCATGCATCGATGGAAAGTAGGCATAAAATGAACCCAACCAACTTAAGGGGGGGGGGGGCTACCTAAATAAGTGAAAATTTCAGGTTCTCCGATTTGCTTCAAATTTGCACACAATGTAGCCCCAGAGAAGGCGCATCGCAGATGTAACAAACTGGAACCAATGCTTTTGCCAGTTTTTCACTAGGGGCTCCGAAAAATTCAGTTTTACGTGTAAATCATAGGCACAAAAAAAGTTTTTTGTGCTCACAAAGAGTTCCTTTACTCAAAATTTTTGTTAATACTGACGAAGCTGATTTTTACATGATTCGATAGCCTAATGTCATATCTCAACCTCTCTGATCCATTTTTTCAATTTTTGCACATGGCCTGAGCAGTGACGTCAAATGTAAAATCACTCAAATTTGGCGTGCCCAAAAAACAGCCATTTTTTCACATTTCGTCCTCGATTTTACAATTGAAAATACATATAAAAAATCCGGATCATACGATTTTGCGCATGCATGTGGGCTGCTACTATGCCAAGTTTCAGCCTGATTGGATTGATATGGTTTGTGTTAAAACTGTTCAACTAAGGGCTACTTTTAGGCTTTTTTGCCTACATTTGCCTGTGTAAATACACTGACAAACGCACTGAACCAAAAGTGCACCTTCAAGCTTAATTGTTCTCATCTGACGTTGGGGTGCCTTGGGGGAGTAACATATGGGAAAATAAACGAAATTGGAGAACTTTGATTTTTGACCTGGGTAGCCCCCCCCTTAAGCTTATTGGGCATTTAAAAACTAGCTGGGTACGTACACTACACATGTCGAGCTGACATAGTTTCAAATAATCATATGATACCTACCTACCTAAATACCTATCGTTTCAACCCCACCTGTCCTAGTTTCACTGCTCAGTGGTTACTATCCCATGCAAGAGACATCAATACCTACCGGGTACATAATATCAAGAGCACATATTGGCCTCTCACTCTATATAGAAGAAGAGTGAGACACTCTCCAGCCTGCCTGTGTTCTAGCACAGGCAGATGCGCTGATCGTTTTCAGGCTACATGTTGACATTCCATGCAACATGTGACTGGCCAATAAGAAGCGAGCTTCTGTTCTCTGATTGGCAGACGCCTGTGCACGTGCTCCAATCATAAAACGGGATAGGGATAAAGGTTAATAACTCATTATTTATTCATAGTCTGAAACTTTGAAGAAATTCAGAAAAGTTTATATCTCAAAAGTTTCTCAATCAATTTCGCTGAAAGTTTGCCAAAATATCCCTAGAGGTATATATACATTTGCAAACCTTTTTTAATGTTTTGCAAGCAGACTATGAATAAATAATGAGTTATTAAGCTTTTATCCCTATCTTAATGCTTATCAACGCATCAACGATTATATACTAAAGTGTGTTACGCAGGGAATCTAGGCGCTGATTGGTCAGGCACATGTTGCATAGAATGTGAACAAGTAGCCTGAAAACGACCAGCGCATCTGCCTGTGCTAGAACACAAGCAGGCTGGAGAGTGTCTCACTCTTCTTCTACATATATAGAGTGAGAAGCTATTATGTACTCTTGATAATATAATACTATAAGCATAATTTAAGCACTAATATACATAAAAAGTAAAGAATGTATACTATTTTTACGCTTCAGTAAACGCTAAGTGTGAACATTTCACACTTGCAGGTTATCTTAAATTTATTTCTCAATGCAATACATACAAATTAAATAATGCATGACTTTTTTATATTATACTAAATCTTAATTCCATTTTAATTGCTCAAATTACGTCTTTATTTTTCACTCAACGCACACAAACGTTCGCCAACGCGCGCTCCAGAATCACTAAATGCGCAGCTGTGGCATTTTGTGACTGAGTGAAATCGCCCGTTTCTTTCGCTAGCTTTGCCAAACATTCATCGGCTTTCCGGATCTCTTGTGTTCGACTTAGTTCTTCAAATAACTCAACTTGCAGTTGATCTAGCTCTGATCTGATCTTGTTCAAATCGCGAATCGATTCTTTTGGGCCCGGTGGTCCGTTTTGGCGTCTCCATTCAGCCAGCAGATAATACTGCACCCCCTTATTGGCTTCGATTTGGTCCCGAAAGAACGTTTTAACGAATTCGGTATTTAGGTTGTAGTTCGGAGCTAAATTGGCCGCATTTTCTATTACTTGATTTTCCCGATCAGTGTCTTGAACTGCTTTGCCGGAGTACCATTTGCTGAGGGCAACTTGATCCGCAATCAATAATCGATCATAAACCAAATTGATCAGTGATTTTAAGCAGGCATTGGCACTTTCAGATACGACCATGAGTAGTAGAATAGAGAATATAGGAGTTAGATATTTCATAATCGAGTTGAGAATTAAAAGAATTGAAGTTAACTGCGCTATATAATGAGGGCTAAAAGTGTAAAATATACTACATAGGTACAAGTTTGCCTCACGTAATATCTTAAAAATGATAAATGAGGTTACGTCTGGTAGGGTTAAACAACAACCAAACAACGCAATTTGAACACAACAAAAAATAAAAAATAAAGTTTATTACAAAATAGTAAAAAAACTATGCAACACGTTGCCGAAATTTGAAATAAGCGGCTCTAACGCTTCGTATGGACCTACAAGTTTGAACAAAATCTACATGCATTCATGTATGTAATAAGTATGAAACTATGAAGTTTGTTTGATAAGCTAACTGGTTTCTGGACCTAGAATTACGTCAGATAGTTCGGAAACACACAAAGCAGTTGATAGCAGATCTATTGTTGCTAATTTTGATCTGAAATTTTGTCTCAGACCGAAACCGAAGTGTAGGTACTCGAACTAGGTAGGACTGAAATAAGAATCAGCCATGTCACGGTCACGTAGTAGTGAGGTGTGTTGCTCAGTTATATGTAGCTGGTACAAGTCAGGGCCGATTCCTTTACCGGATTAAATGCTTAATTTTAATCGAACTAAACTGCTTAAAAATTCAGCTTAAAAATGCCATTCCAAAACCCCCGGACTAAACGGTCTTATCTATGCACGCTAATATTAAGCGTGCATGTTAAATCCGTTTAATACATTGGTAGTTTTGGAATGGGATCAGATTAAAATTAAGCCGCTGACTTATTTTAACTCGTTTAGTCCGTTTAACCCGATTTGCCATTCCTAAACCTCGGACTAAAATAAGTCCAGTCCGTTTAATCCGGTAAAGGAATACATAGGCCCTTTGGTAACAAAACAATCAGACATTTGGCATCATGATCGTCTTTATTGGTCATAAAATTATAAGCACTGAAAATATATCGTCATATAAGCATAAATCAAATAAGTTTTTCCTTGACTAGACTTTGGCATATTTCTTGAGCAGTTGGGTCCGGGAGCGAGGGTAGCGGAGCTCTAGCCGGACCCAGATCCAAACCTTTGGCTTTCATCACGGCTTTATAGCCACAAATATAGTTTACTAAAACAACAAAAAAATTGATAAAATTGCAATTACAATTTGTGCAATAATCAAAATTCCAGTTGCTTTCCCTCAATTTACGTTATATACTGTGTGTGAACTGTGACGCACAAAATACCGCTACATATGTACCTCGAATAAAGCCCCAGGCGCCCAATTGCTTGGTGAACGCCTTACCTGTGGCTTTATTCAAGCCGGGGCTTTAGGTACTACAGTAAGTGTATTGCATAGTTGCATACCCTACTTAGTTACATACTTGATTACAGAGGATTGCACCAAAACAGAATAGCTCGAGAATAGGAATAGCTCAAAAATAGCTCAGAAATAAAATATGTATTCATTGCACCAACATTTAAGCTCGAGAATAGTTTCTCTACAACTTTGAAAATAGCTCAGGAATAGCTCGAGATTAACTCAAGAATAGCATAGCACAGAATAGGAACCATTATTGCATCAACCACATTTGTGGAACAGCTTATTCTCCAGCTATTCTCCTGCTATGTATGTTAATGTTATTCCTGGTCTTTAATCAGGAATATCTCGAGAATAAGCTAATATCTTTTTAAAAACATTAACAAGTTACAAGTTTTCCACATATTTGTGGTTTTTGCGCTTCTCATTTATATATTTGTTGTGAAAAAAAGCAAAACAAAAAAGTTTTAAAAAACGCACTGTTTGTTCTCCTTCTTAATCAAGTAACTGACTGGTCCCGACAAGCAACAAATGTGCTCTCATAAGGCGGGGCCAACCTGTACCTATGTTTTAGAGGTTGTTGGGTTTTATTGGTTGTTGGCTAAGCCGCGATTGGGTAAATCTGATGCAGCTAAACTTTCATTGGATATCGGGAGAATAAGTTATTCTCGAGAATAATTATTCTTGACTTATTCTTTAATGGTGCAATAAAATAGTTGGAGAATAAAACCACTTGAATAACTATTCTGGAATAGCTCGAGAATAAGAATAGCTCGAGAATAAGTTGGTGCAATTGGCCGTTAAATATGATACTCGGAAAATGAGTTTTATTTCGACTCAAAACTGTAACATAGTTTTAGGAGCACGTTAAGTTCTCAAGTTCTAAAGAAGTAAAAAACAGCAAACTTAAAAAATGAGGCACCAACCTTTTCCCCCAGCCGTTATAATTTCAGTGGCGCGTTGAATCCTCAACTAAAAACAGTAAAATAAAAAACATAAATAGAAAAGCCCTCCTCAAAAACATACATTTACAGAAAAAAATCAACAACAAAACAAACAAAAAACAAAAGAACAAAAACAAAACTGACATCCAAAAAATAAAAAATCACAAAACAAAAACAAACTACCTACATTTTTGAAAAAACCAGAAGAGACAAGTTTATATTATAGGCTATTAAAAACATCTTTTTCTGGATAAAATATGCTTTGTACAGAAGTATACAATTACTTTTTGTTTGTTTTTGCTTACAAACCAGCTACAACAAGAATATTATAAAATATATTAAAAAACTAATGATGGATAAGTGACCTGAACTAACCTGCGCGTCCCTTGCCGTCTGCAAATCACCACGGCGAAACGCGTCTCTGAGCTGGTTGTTGATTGGCCCAAACAGATTGCACGTGACCCCGATCATTTGATCCAAACCCATCGCACACGCGCCCAAAAACACCTGGAGCAGGATCAATTGATTTAATTAGGGAGGTCAAAAAACAACTAATTTAATAATGCATCAAACTCAAAGTCGAGTGTCTCACTGTGAGGTAGGTAGGTACCTACTGTACTGTTTTAATGCTGCCTTTCCAATTTCCAGAAAACAAAACAAAATGCTCAACCCCTTTACCAACGGGACTAGGGCTGCGTGACCAATCAGCGTGCAGTTTCTGCGTAACACACTTTAGTACATAATCGCTGATAGCGTTGACTATCTATGATTCAAGCTGATTTTCTGCATCAATCGTCAAAACAAAAAGTACCAACCGTGTCATATCCCACAAAAATCTGCATGTCAGCCAACTGCTGAGCTTGCATGGCGTCGTCCAGATTGTAGGAGGTGAACTTGGCCCCCACCAGATGCGGCAGTAGGGACTGACCAAGTTTGAGCACCCGGGTCACGGGCACTGCAAAAAGGGCAATGCAAATAAATAACAGGTGAACAAGCGACAAGAAATGATCGAGGGAGGATTCGAACCACCTATCTCTGGATCTGCAGACTAACGCTCTAACCAATTTTAGGTGCAAACTAAGCTAAATACACTGACTATCGTATCACTTGTGTTCGAGGCCCACAGATCGTGCTTCGAAATACAAACTGTTTGAAAAGTATAACACAAAGAAATATTAAGTCATCAAAACTCATCTAAAAATGAAGTTGACCGTCATTAAAAAGTTTATAAATATTAAAATATTTAAACTGATTCATCATATACTCATTTGCCCTTCCTAGTACCTACCAGTGACATTTGACATGGCTGGAAAATGATAGTAAAGCAATGGCACCTCCTCAGCCCCTCGAGTACTCGCCAGCAAATAGTCTACCACTTCTTCTGAAACAATAAAAATACAATACCGACCAAAATTACTTGCTACCGACTCCGCAGTCAAAGTGGGGTCGGAGTCATTTGATTTCGGAGTCAAAGAATATAGTTGTCTACACGTAAACTCTGGAATCAAATGACTCCGACATCCGACTTCGCTACGACTCCGGAGTCTGTAGGAAGTAGTTTTGGTCGGTAACTGTACTTGTCCATACTCCGTAGTGCCCTGGTTAGTCAAATAAACTGTAGGACAACTTCACAACATTCCATTTAGTATGTTAGATTTGAATATATTTTGTCAATACCACAAATTTTTGACAACGCCACAAAAGATTTTCATATGTGAGACTTAGCTTACTTCAAGATAAACCAAATGCGGGCCAAATCACCATATTTTTTAAGGCTAAAACAGGTGTTGTTATTATTCAAACTAAGTACCTACATACTACATACGTAACTTACTTAACTACTAAAGTAACTTAAACTTGTAGTAGTAGGTACTAAAACCTAACTATATATCAGACGAACCTGGGCTGTGTGGCCGGAAGAAGGACGGACACATGACGCCGACGGCTTTCACGCCCAGACCTTTGGCGTGCAAGACCAGTTGGTTTGTCTCAGAAGCGTTGCCCGCACCACAATGCACTATCACGTGGTCCAGTCTAAATTACACACGATCTCGTCTAAATTACACGTGATCCAAGCTAAATTACACGTGACCTAGTGTATAATATTACACGTGATACAGGCTAAATTACACTTGATCCGGTCTAAATTACAAGTGATCCAGTCTAAATTACAAGTGATCCAGTGTAAATTACACGTGATCTCGTCTAAATTACACGTGATCTCGTCTAAATTACACGTGATCTCGTCTAAATTACACGTGACACGGTCTAAACTACACGTGATAAAGTGTACATTACACGTGATTCAGTCTATACGCGATCCAGTTACGAACCGAAAATCATGCCCAACTGTACTTCGCACCCCATAGACCATTGTATTCCCTCATTCCCGCTTACTTTCCCTTTCCATGTCTCACCCAGGCTTCGGCCAACTGTTTGCGTTCGTCCACTGTCAAGCTCATGCTCTCGCCGGATGTGCCATTCACTGAATACACATTACAGACATACTATAGGTATCAGGGTCAGATATTTTGAAACGTGTTCTGTTGAAAATGTTTGTCGTTGAAAATGTTCGCTGTTGAAACTGTTAAGTCAATTCGAGATTTTGGTCAAACATAATTATTCTAGATAATTATTATTAAAAAGCATCGATTTATAAAAAAATGAAATCTTACCTACCGAACACACTTTTTATTCCACTACTCGCCAAATGATCCACATAAGGAGCGATCGCTTTCAGATTTATCGTCCTAGAAAGGTCAAATCAAGGTCAAGTGAGGTTAAATAATCCTATTTTTGATCATTCAGAATTTCAGATCCATTACTTATTATAAATCCCACTTAAGAAATATTCAACTGCAAGAAGAGTGAAGAAGTACCTAGACCTACATAATTGGAAGAATAGTGAATACGCCCCTAACAGACTGACTTACCTTCTGTCATTGTCTGCAAATGCGAGGGAAATACGTAACTGTTTAACCTCTACCTAGTTAGTGTTTGTGACGGGCCGGTCAAAAACATCGGCAGGCCGGTCCCAATCGACCGATCGACTAAATTAGGCCGGCATAACACCCCGGCAGACTGAGGTAAGCCGAAAGAAACTCTGGATTTGGATGAATTTTTTTCTAAAAATTCTGCGGGCCGGTCGGCGGCTTTCGCGGCCGGTCGCAAACACTGCTCTAGTTCTATTCTATGATAGGCTATCGTTCTGTTAGACTGCGAAGGGTCGCACTCAGATATGGCTTGAAAATTTCAGGTTATGGCTCAGGCTTTGAAAATAAAACAGGTTATTCAAATTCAAGAATAATCGCTATAAATTCAAGATTAATCGAAAAGAATCATCATCATCATCACTCACCCGTCTTGATTCAGTGGCGTTAGAGGGGGCGCCACTAGACCCTCGATTTTGTCCCACTGAATTCGCATAATGCTATTATGTCTAAACAAATACAAACATTTCACAACAATCACATGCGCTGGCTAATCCACTGCACCAGGCTGCTAGTGACGTATTTTGTCGGCAGAACGGACATACGGCTGTACGTATGAATCGAGCCTAATAAGTCAGAACTCGTTAACGTTCGCTGCAGACTTACGAACACAAAGCCCCCCAAACAGCGTACCTTTCACTTATTTTGTTCACTGAAGTGAAGACTGTTATGCGGCTGTAGCTAAACTCTAATGACTGGACTCACAAAACAAGTCGAATACATGATTCAAACTACCCAAAATTTTTTTACGAAGGTCTGTTTCCTTAAAAAAATGTTTAGATCGAGTCTAAAGCTAAAATCTGTGAATCCCACAGCAACATTCACACAACTATTTAGCTTAGTTAATCTAAAAAACTTGAAAACTAAAATGTAACGAAACTTAATGACAACACCACGAAATAAACTTTTATTAAACATTTATACTTTATTTAACATGGCCAAAACACAGCAAAATCACGTTCAATGCACCGCACAATTCAAAACCAATCAAGTGACAATAAAAGTAGCTCAAATACCCACACAAACAGCACAATATAAAGCACGGGAAAGCACACAATATGATACACTGATAAACACAGCATTGTCTTCTGGGGCTCTATATACACCACACTATTCCACGTACCACTTTCAGACTAGAATATAATGCAACAAAAATCTAAAGTCTGACCAAAAATGCTGAACACAACCAACAGCATGATTTTAGCAGCAATTCGCTGTACTTTTTCGCTAGATGAAACTTGTTATTTTAGTAATGAAATCACAGGTTTTGCTTTTTCTTTCAGAGTTCAAAAACCATATTAATGGCAAATGAAAACTTAAAAGAAAGTTTAAGACTGGTAAATTCAGGGTTTTTTTTCAAAATCGGCACTGTGTAAATGTTGTGTAAATTAAGAATTTGCTGTGTAAATTAAGGGTATGTTGTGTAAATTTTTAAAAGTGAGTATTTTAACGTTTTTTAGGTAAAAATTGACCGTTTTTTCACGTGAAAAGTAATATTTCGACTTTGAGACTCGAACTACATACGAAAATAAAAAAATGAGATAATTGAAAATTTCTGCGTTTTTGTCAGTTCAAGTATCCGACACGCCAGGGCAAGCACCCCTAAAATTTCGAAAAATCTGAAACAAGCCCTAACACCCAGGCCGAGACCCCGTGTACATGCATGGTTTACACAGATAGAGAGTTGTTCTATCAGCCAGGTCCTACTCATTTTTTTCAAATCCGGGTGTAAAACTTTTACAGTAGTTTGACGTAGGACAAGAAATCGCACAGACAGGTTCAGCGTGGCTGATTTTTCACTGTCAACTTTCAAGTGCATAAAAACGAATGCTAAAATAAAAAAATCATAAGCCGTTTAAGAGCAGAAACTGAAAATTTTTTGTTTTGGGGTCAAAAATTAGACTTAATTTTGTTAGGACAAAGAGGTCACAGGCACAAATCGCCACTTCGCGAATTTTTGTAATTTTCACAACCAAAATAGGCCGTTTCATCAACTTTTGGGGCAAAATGGGGCTGTGTAAATCAGTGTGTATTTTTATTTTTTGCTGTGTAAATCAGTGTGTATTTTTATTTTTTGCTGTGTAAATTAGGCAGCCGATGTGTAAATACATCCTATTTTACACAAAAAAAACCCTGCTGGTAATACAAAAACTATTCTAATGGAGTTAACAAATTAGTCATCATGACATTATGTACAAGTACAATTAAATTAATAATAAGTATCGGCCATCAAACTATGTACAATTGAAAACACAGCATACCAAAAAAAATCCGAACTGCCTGACTAAATTGCATAGGTTTGTACAAAACACAGGCACCAATGTCTACAACCACAATGAAAACATATTCTAATATATACAAACAAAAAAACATCACATGCACAAGCATGTAGTTTCTTTCAAACTTTGCAAAAGCTTACAAAGAAATCACGGCCATATTATTACGGCTGTAAAAGTATGAATATTGACCTCTGCACAGAATTTGTGTCAACTAAACCTTTAATAGATAGTACCATATCGAAACAGCAATGTCCGTTTGTCCGCAAGCAAAAAGTCACTGCCGGTACACCTTGCCACAGTCTGTCTACACAGGCCTGCAGGCAAGTATCGGGTTTCTTAAAGTGGGTGATCAGTAAGGATGGAAGTCTCGGTTTTTTTCCGAGACCGAGACCGAGACCACGAAACCGAGACTACCGAGACCGAGACCAAATTCCGAGACCGCCAAAACCGAGACTGGGTCACTTTTTGCAATTTTTTTACCTATTGATTTGATGACTTTTTACAAATTAGTAGGTAAAATTACAAGACCATGGTCAGACACCTTTTATATATATATAACTAACAGCCACATCACGACAATTTTGTTTACATTGCTGGTTATTTCCCCCGTTTGTGTGGGACTGTGGGACCATGTCTTCTTGAATAGTGTGAAATTTTGACCTCTGTTCCAAAACAGACGCAATTAGTCCTTGTGCATGCCAGAAAATAGCAAATTTTGACACTGTTTGGTTCGAATTTATTTAAAAATAGCTCCGTTGTATTGGAAGTATCAATGTTCTGCTAAAATACACCCAAGATAGAAAGGGTTTGGCTCAAAAATTAGACCTGCGCCGTGACGCTCTTTCATTGTTTGCCTACGGCGTGACCCCTCTTTGAGTGGGGGCCCCCTTCAATCCCCTGGGGCTGGGACTATATTTTAGTTGGGAGTAGAGTCTTCTCTTCTCATCCACCGAACTACATGTGTCACCGCATGGTTCTGAGTAGTGCGTTTAGTTGAACTTTCACAGATTTTTGCTAAAATACTGGTTGAAATTTAATTTAAGTAGGTAAAGCCACCAATTGGCATAACAAAGTTGACCAGCCAAACACTAATACTTTAAGAATAAAATATAATAATAATCAGCCAGACAGACTTGATAGATCGTATGAAGTAAGAAACCTAATTACAAACATATATACATCTGTGTGTGCAATGTATTTACTGATAAACTAAACAACCACGGCAAAGTTTTTTCGAAAAAAATAACAGAATCTCACTGTTTGGTGTGAAATTTTGGTGAAATGAACACTTCCGAAAAAAAATTTCCTGCCAAAAATATAAACCAAAGGGGGGACCACAGGAAAATTTTTCACAGATTTGAAAAACCGAGACCGGGTACAAACCGAGACTTTTCGACTACCGAGACCGAGACCGAGACCGAGACCGAGACCGAGACTGGGCTAGTCTCGGGTTTTGACCGAGACCGAGACCGAGACTTCCATCCCTAGTGATCAGAGACGACAAAGAAGATGTTTAAGCGCTAAGCCTAAGCCTGAAGCCCAATCCAAGGAGAAATAAGGCAAACCTGAAAATGTGCAACCTTCGCAACACTGTTATACACTAAAGTCTGACAAAAAATAGTTGCACCACTTGAGAAAATGAAACATGTGATTTTGTTATGAAAAGAATAGATTTTTACTATCAGCAAGTAGTCACAGAAGTCATACCACTAAAATGAGAAGTGGCGTATCTATTTTTTGTCAGACTTTAGCTACAAAAGATGTTCCAATCACCCACTTTAAGAACTACCCGTATCAAGCACAATAGGTCATTTTTGCTGTTTTCAAAAAACACAATATTTTGCCTCCTAAAATGCCGGTCATCTGGTGGCCATGTAGTGCTGCGGATGTTCACTGGAGACCATGGGCAGTTGGGGCGAGTGCAGGTTCAGGCGCACGGCATAGCGACGACTGGCAATCTCTACCTCGTACTGGGCTCGTTTGTCCAGCAGCCAGTTCTGACTGATCACCCGGCGAGTGCCCGTGGACGGGTCCTGGTCCACCACGTAGCCAAGACAAGTCTGAACCAAAAATTGACCCCAATGGATTAATTATTGAGGATTAAAAACTGGATTTAATAGTGTGTAATGCACATAGGGGGGTAGAGACTAAAGGGCGTATCCACATCCCCCCGAGGGGGGGTCAGCATCCGCCCCTCAGACAGCAGACACCCCTCTCAACCCCCACCCCCTCCCTCTGATTGCCAAAAAAATGCACCAAAATTCAGTAAAAATTTGAATAATCGCCAAAACTTTTCGGCTGCAACCAAAACAGTGCCAAAAAAAATTTAAAAATGGAAAAACTGCGAATTTTTTCCGGCTGTCGCCAGAAATCAAACATAACCAGAACCCGGGCCCCCCTTCCTCCAAGGGACGGGCAGCCTTCCGGCTACCCTCCCCGATAAGCGTGTGACACGTTCAAAGTACATTAGTGGAGTCAGAGGATTGGAAAGTGAATTAGTCTGCGTACTTCTGCGACTATTTAAACCACTACGTCAGCTTGATGCTTTCGATTATTCCATTCCTTTCTATTTTTTCAGAAAATTCCATTTTCTTTTCCTTTTCGCGTGATACTTCTTGTCTCGAGGTTCAGCATTCTTTTGACCGCCCGCACCCCCCTCCAATAAAAAAATTGAATCGTTCTAATTCCTGACAATTAAGAATAATTATAGCCCATAAAATTTACTGACTAACTCACATGACATCCCAAAGTGAACCCGTAACAGGCACTGGTGGTCCAGCCACAGAACTGGCCATCGCGGTAGATGGGTTCTCCGCCCTGGGGCCAGGGGTCGGCGTGGGGGTCATGACCCGAGACTAGCAGCTGCACATAGCGTCGGGTCACGCCCTCAGAGCGCTGCTTCAGCAAGGCTTCACTGCCAATGAACTGTTTCTGTAAGCAAATTATAGACGGGAGGTGACTTTAGACTCAGTCTAAAACGTTCTTTCAAACTAAAAACGTGCTTTTAGACTGCTTGAGACAGCCTGGAGCCGTATTTTCAAAATTCCGAGCATGTAAAATTAGGCTACCCTTACCCACAGGTAATGTGATAGCTAAAAGTGCCGTAAAACTTCGGGTCAAAAAATTGCTCTAACTCGTTTCGCAGCTAAAGATGAAATGTTTTGCATATTTTGAATCACAAAAGTCGATGTTAGCCCCGTTTCAACTTTAACTTTACCCACAGAGTTCACCAACCAATTAGTCAATGCCAAACCCGATTTGTGTCAACAAATTAGACGAAAAAATTCTGTCAATGCTTTCCAACAGCTAACCATAATGTAATGTCCTTGTCCCTGTCCCTATGTTCTTAAGGACAAGTATGAACCGGGCTTTAGTATCCCCAACACTGATCTCACATTAAAGGACACCCTGAAGTCCCGTCCGCACTCCAGAGGGGTCGTGGAGGCGTCAATATCCTGACCCCAGTAGACGAAGAATTTCTCGATTCTCAGGAACCGCAGGGCGTAGTAGCCCGCATGCTTCAGGCCGTACTCTTTGCCTGCCGACACAATGTCTTCGTAGACCGCTGGCGCGTACTGCAACAAAAAAAAATAAAAAAATCCGATAAAAAAACACATGGTGTGTAAAAAACACATTCTTTTACTGAATTAAACTAGTTATCCGTTAGGTACGCCTATTAAGGTTGGATCACACTGATGCCACTAGTCTCTAGTCGTAACTCATAAAGTAGTAACTAAGTGCTAAGTCGTAAATTTAAAACCCTGCATGATCTAAACTGCAGCTAGCTGAAAAAGCTTGCCCAAATCCTGCACACAGTCAATTATACTTATTGTGCTTATGTTATGACACTTTATACTACTTAATATAATATTTCCATATAAAGTCAGACCCCAACAGTTAGAGGCGCATCGGCCTGAACCCAACCAACCTCCGTGGGAATATACAGCACCCATCCCAGTTCGCCCGTGTGTGTCACGCTGACCGCTCGCACGTTCGGAGCATAGCCAACGCAAATCTCCTACAAAAAGTCTATTAAAACAAAAGTCAAAAACGATCATCTTAAATTTCATCAAGATCTTCGTCAGATTTTCAAGCTTATTATAAAGGGTTGGAAGCTTTTGATTCTAAATCCAGCTGAAATTCATTAGTAAACAATGAATTAACTATACAATTAGAAAAACCAAAAGACCAAAATCTGATCTTTTTAAAAAGTCATCTTATCGTAACGTAAAGAATCAGCCAATACTTCGTAAAAAAATAACAATATATGCTAAACTGCTAATCATATGAAAACATACGTAAAAAAGTATCATAGTAGTTCTGTTAAAACCACCACTGTGAAATCCACCCAGATCTTAATATACTTATTTATTACACTTCCAAAATCGGCCAGCACCTTGCAAGCGAATGCCGGAAAGTCTGTGGGATTGACCGGTTGGTCGGTGAGGTCTGCCAGGAGGGCTCGCGAGGAGGGGCCAATGACGTTCAGAGCTGTGAACATGCTGGTCACATCGGACACGTGCACTCGGCCACTGGAAGGCAGGTGTTCCAGCAGCCACTGTTTGCAGCGTACCTGCTGCACTGTGGGCGCCACCATGAAGTAGCTACAAACAAAACGCACACAACAACAGTCACTAAATGTATACATGATATGACCATATGTGGGCAGGTAGCGAATTCTGGTGGGGGGGGCGGTGGTTGAGACTTCCCCCACGGCCATGACGTTATATGCTGTGCAGTGTGCACACATGCCATATGGAACAGAAGAGTTTCTAATTAGGTGTCCAAAGTTTATGTCTGAAAACTGCCTCACTTGCACATATATACACAAAAGGGCAACGGTAGAGCCAATTTAAAAATTCAACTTTTCCCATAAACTTTACACTTTGAAGGAAATTTTTTCACATTTTGATTTCAGTTTAGCTTTCCAATCCCATAATACTCTTAACCTCCTAATGCTGTCTTGTTTTCTTCCTACCAGTTACCACTAACATATTTCAGCCACAAATAAAACTGTAACAAAATACATACAGTATAATATACTACGGCAATGTTAGTACGAATCGACCCTCAGACAGACACAACACATAACACGATTGCCCTACGTGTTGGGCGCAATCCGGGACAAAGTGCAGTCAGTGGCATAGCCACCCTGCTCGTTCTGCATGCCCGTGTAGATGACCGAGCCCACTGGCCTGTCCACGTCCGACGAGCACAAGTGTTGGAGATAGGAGACCACGTCCGACTCATGGCCCTAGACAACAACCAAACACACAGGGGGAATTAAAGGGGATTAAGAGAGTTAATTTTAATCTGGCCAAACTATGTTTAAGGGTCATAAGGAATTTTTAGAGGATTAACGGAGTTAAATTTGCTCCCACTAAACGACGAGTTAAAAGCTACAGAACATATTATATTGGTAATGGCACAGCAGCAAAACTTACTAATTCACCATCAAGAAAGAAAAGGTTATAAAACTAGCAAAAAATTTTAAACTTGCCATATTTTCAGCAAAATTGTCAGTCTTACAACCCTACTTCTGCCCATCCAAGTACCGACGTACCCTAATAATATCTTCTATCCCCTCCTTAAGGGGAAGCTACCTGTAAAAGTGAAAATTTTAGGTTCTCCGATTCGCTTCAAATTTGCACACAATGTAGCCCCAGGGTAGGCACATCGCAGATATAACAAACAACCAATGCTTTTGCCAATTTTTTACTAGGGGCTTCCAAAAATTCAATTTTACGTGTACATCTTGATCTTAGGCGCAAAAAAAGTTTTTTGTGCTCACAAAGCGTTCCTTTACTCGAAATTTTTGTTAATACTGACGAAGCTGATTTTTACATGATTCGATAGCCTAATGTCATATCTCAACCCCTATGAGCCATTTTTTTAAATTTTTGCCCATGGCCTGAGCGGTGAGCACTGACGCCAAATGTAAAATCACTCAAATTTGGCGGGCCCAAAAAACGGCCATTTTTTCACATTTCGCCGTCACTTTTAAATTGAAAATACATATAAAACATCCGGATCATACGATTTTGCGCATACATGTGGGCTACTACTATGCCAAGTTTCAGCTTGGTTGGCTTGATGTGGTTTGTGTTAGAACTGTCCAACTAAGGGCAACTTTTACGCTTTTTTGCGCACTTTTGCCTATGTAAATACACTGACAAACGCACTGAACCAAAAGTGCACCTTCGACCTCAATTGTTCTTATCTGAGGTTGGGGTGCCTTAGGGGAGTAACATATGTAAAAATAACCAAAATTGGAGACCTTTGATTTTTGACTTGGGTAGCCCCCCCTTAAACTCTCAACCCCCCCCCCGTAGTCCCTACCAATCTCAGCCATCGTCATTACTCACAGTGATTTCAAATTTGGAGAAATTGGTCATGTCAATGAGACCCACGCGCTGTCGGCAGGCTTCGTACTCAGTGGCCACATCTCCGAACCAGAACGGAGCCAAGGAGCCAGAGCTGACCGTACCCCCTTTCCCCGAACCCATCTCGTCATCTGTGACCAGGGTGGAGTCATTGGACGCTGCCACGCCTAAAATAGTACAGCGTTTTCCCACTTTTGGACATTTTTAGGGTTTTTTTAAAATTTATGTTTTTAGCTTTTTAAAATTTTTTCACTTATATAAATGGCATTTTTTACATCTTTCGTAGTAGGTTAAATAACAAACAATATCAAGTATGATAGGTCTACCACTTAGACACACTTAAAATATTACAGTATCTACCCAAAACATAATATATTCATATTAATCAACATAATGTGCTTGAAAGTTTACCAGCTATGCTAAGCTCAAGCTAAACTTTAGTATGTAATAGCGCATTAATCTT
Organism: Trissonchulus sp. WLG1_4; assembly: GCA_030248245.1. NCBI lineage: Eukaryota > Metazoa > Nematoda > Enoplea > Enoplida > Ironidae > Trissonchulus > Trissonchulus sp. WLG1_4. The sequence continues at coordinate 1,593 of JASANF010018976.1, read as the reverse complement.
TCCCACATTGTTATTGGCCAACAAATTTTAATCTAATCCCTTTAATCCCTCTAATCCACCTACGTTTGCTGAAGAACAGCGGTCGTTCGAATCCCATCATTTCGCCAAACACACCGCCCTTCTCCTTGAGACTGGCGTAGATGGGACAGCGACGAACGTGGCGGGCCGTGCGACACTGGTGGTTTTGTGGGAGCAGACGATATGTCGCCGCTGAAATCATCATAACGATATTACATAATATATTACAACGATATTACATAACTTTTAGACTTTTAGTTCTTAAACAGCAATATATATTAATTAAGGCAAACCTGAAAATGTGCAACCGTCACAACTGTCACACAACAGGTAAAAATTCTTCTTCCGATCATCCACTTTAAGAATTCCCAAAATTTTGAGACTTTGAGAGGTACTCTGGCCAAATTTTAACCAGCATTTTTCTTTGATAGCAAAAATATACTACATACATATGATATATGTACCCTAAATTTGGCGAAATTCACAAAAAAGCGCCACTTCCTCCACCACTTGTGCTTTGTATCTCAAAATCCCCATCCTTTGGGTCAATACAACAAACAACAAATATCGTCGTGCAAAATATTTTATCATTGACAACATTTTGGACTAAATCCACAAAACTCCATTCAGCTCTGTCCGTACGCATGGAAGACGGCTGGTCATGTTACCGATCCGATATATACCACTAACAATTTTTTAGTTAAAAAAGTTTCCAGGAAGATCATTTTGTGAAAAAAAAACAAGTTTCCCAGATCCAGCAGGCAGCCGTAGATGACTGAATCCCTCTTAGGGCCAATTCCTAAAATGGATTAAACAGATTAGATTAAAATTTGTTTTGTTAATAACTCCTGACATTGACTATAAATTCATATAAAATTTGCTAGAGCAATCATACGTAATACTCTCCGCTTGTGCACAAAATTATTATAAAAATGCCCTTCACAGAAGGGCAGCAATGTTAGTAGAATAGGAAAGCGGAAAAATGCTAATATGCTTGTTAAACACCCGGGACAAGTTTTGCCGCCGAATAGGAAAACGCAGCTTGCTAAATGAAGCGGACAAGAGTTGTGTCAGAATAGGAAAACGCAGCTTTTTAAATGAAACGGACAAGACTTGCGTCAGAATAGCAATCGCCCTGCGACACGTCAGTGCTTTCTGCACCATATTCGCGCGAACTAATCAGCCATTATCATGAGCTGCTCTGTTGCCGGAAAAGTATAGTATACATAGCTGGTTCTTGATGTTATTTACAAAGGCAAGCCATGACCGGAATAAACATTCTTGTAATGAGTCGTACATTCACAAGAATCATTAATCGATCATAGCGGTCATTCGTTTTTATTTTTACACATACGTTATACGTACATGTGTTTAATCATCATAAACATTTAAGTAGACTAAGCTTCGTGTTGAATATTAGTATGTACTTGCTGTGAAATGTTTATTTAAAATATGTCATTCGTAACTTTCGGGAAAGATGTTTACAAAAATAGATATGTATGTAATATGTGAAGAAATTTAAATTAATTAACTTTTTTTCTACTTTACAATACAAGTCCTGACATGTGAATATGT
>JASANF010018974.1:0-27188 GCA_030248245.1 Trissonchulus sp. WLG1_4 | reverse complement strand
ATAATATTAATAATAATATTAATAATAACAGACATTTTATATACAAAAAGGGTTGCCTTTGTCGCAACTGGTCGGAATCCTAACAAAATTATACCTTTTTTGAACATTGGCCTACGTTCACTTCCAAAACACGAAAACGCAATTTTCAAGGGGTCATAGCTCAGAAAATCCAAATTTGTGTATAGCACGTGTCCAAACGCAGAAAATGCTTTTTAAAGGTGCTCACTCCAAAAAAAAGTAGGTCCATGTTTACCTAACTGCACTCGATTCCTCTTTTGCTCGCTTGCCCTCTAAGGCGGCTAAGTCGGCAGGTGCGACAACACTATTTCGCTCGTATATTGATAACGCCCCCAACCGCGCGTCCGGCCCCACGGCGGTACCGCCAGGCGTGGGGGCCCCGGCGAGGGGCCCGAGCCTCAGGCCGGTTCTGGCTCCTCAGCCATTAATTTTGGGGCCCCCTCGCAGGTTGGGTCCGGCGTAGCACCCCCCCCCCCCCCGGTGAACAAACTTTGAAAAAATTTTCGGGCAAAGCATGTCCTCCCTCACATTTCCTGGCTACGCTACTGTTCGGCTGTCCCACAGCATTCCTTTACCCACTGGTAAAAATGTTGCAATCAAGTGCGGTTGGGGGAAGGGAAAAATAGTGGACCTATTTTTTTGAGTAGAGCACCTCAAGGGAAGCATTTTTGTAATAGTACACCTATCCAACAAATTTGTATTTTCTGAGCTATGAACTCCTTTGAAAATTGCATCTTCAGTGTTTTTTGGAAGTGAAATGTGGGGCCAAAGTTTGAAGCCAAAAATGGCTATAATCTTTGGTTTTTGGATAGTTTTTGAGTGCGTGATAATGTTTTAAGGTATCGTCTAGGCTGAGCAAGGAGGTATCAGGATTCTCCAGTTGGAAAACCAGCGATCCGAATTTCGTATAAATCACCATCTAAGACTTCGGAAGTTATTCGGACAGTTTTCGGACATTTTATATGGTATTCGGAGGGTTTTCAGACGTTTTAATGAAAGCTTCGGATGTCTTAATTTTGTCCGAAAAATTTGTAAATTATTGAACAAGTAATTTAGCTAGAATTCAGATGAAAATTAGACATTTTTAATGTGTCTTAATTTTGTATAAATTTAAAATAAAAACGTTAAGACAAATTTCGGACGAGATTAAGGTGCTAAAATTGATTGGTTGGGAGCACTGATTGATGAACCAATCAACAGTGACATCTTAAGAATGTCTAAAATTTGTCTGAATTCAAACCAAAAAGTTTAAGACTGTATTTAGAAGTTATTTAAATCAAATTAAGGACATCTGAACCTTTCATTAAAACGTCCAAAAACCCTCCGAATACCCTATAAAGATGTCCGAAACTCCTCTTAATATCAAGTCTTAGATGGTGATTTTTAGGGAATTCAGATCGCTGGTTTTTCTATGTGTATATACACTCATGCACTATGTTGTCATGTAAGAGAAACCCACATAGTCGCAGGGGTCGGGGGCGGCAGCCCCCAGAAAAACATTGCTGAATCTGAAAAAAATGGATTTTTCAGCTGAATTTGGTGATTGGTCAACTGGAGACGTATCAGAAATTTTTTCAAACAAGGAAACAGAGGAAACAGAGAGGGAACGTCTCAGCAGACAATGCATTTTAAAGGAATAGCTAAAGTGGGGGGAGGTACAAAAAAGTGGAGGGACGAAAAGTGGAGGGGTGGCACCGAAAAGTGAGGGGGCCCGCCCCCCCCCATCCGGTAAAAAAATGCCGGAAATATAACAGCATATATACAACTGTCAAAAATAATACTTTTAAACTTTCAAAACATATATAGAACTCAGAAACCAAAATCAGACGTATCGGAAATTTTGGCGGCGAGGCATTTAAAACCAAAAACCGGTAAGACCGTCACACCAGCAAGCGTAGCGAACGAGTAGGTGCTGCATAATGCACTCACACATTCAAGGTTTTAATAATAAAAGATCATAAAAAGAAACAGAATAAACTACGGGGCTGCAGAAGTCTGGGGGCGGCAGCCCCCAGAAAAAATGTGAGAAATTTTTTATTTTTAGGCCAAATTTGGTCAATTGGAGACATATCGGAAATTTTCTTATGAGTTGGCCAAAAGGGGGGGTTCGGCCCTTGGCTCCAAGCGGGGTGGGGGGGCAAAAACGCTGAGAGGGAGGCCAAAATCGCTGAGGGGGGGGGGGGCGGGCCGGGGCCCCCCGCCCCCCCCCCTGGCTACGCCACTGAGGTTTAGGCTTAGGTTCAGGCTTAGGCTCAGGCTTATATAGGTACTAAAAAATCGAAATTTTCAGAAAAAATCCTGCCAGCTTAGCCTGGAGAATCCTGATCCTGCTTGCTCAGCCTAGACGATGCCTTAAAACATTATCACGCACTCAAAACTATCCAAAAACAAAGATTATAGCCATTTTTGGCTTCAAACTTTGGCCCACGTTCACTTCCGAAAACACTGAAAATGCAATTTTCAAAGGGTCATAGCTCAGAAAATACAAATTTGTGGATAGGTGTTCTATTACAAAAAATGCTTCCCTTGAGGTGCTCTACTCAAAAAAATAGGTCCACTATTTCCCTTCCCCCAACCGCACTTGATCCAACATTTACCAGTGGGTAAAGAAAGAATGCTGTGGACAGCCGAACAGTAGCGTAGCCAGGATGAAATTGAGGGAGGGGCCAACGTGCCCCTTTGCCCGAAAATTTTTCAAAGTTTGTTCACCGGGGGGGGGGGGGGGGGGTGCTACGCGACCCAAATTTTTTATACGAGGGGGGCCCAAAAAGCTGAGGGGGGGCCAAAACCGCTGAGGGGGGGCTCGGGCCCCTGGCCCCCGGGGCCCCCACCTGGCTACGCCACTGCAGCCGAAGTTACAGTTGGTAAGAGACGTATACAATATACGACGAAATAGTGTTGTCGCACCTGCCAACTTAGCCGCCTTAGAGGGCAAGATGACAAAAGAGGGATCAAGTGCAGTTGGTGGGGGGGGATAGTGGACCTATTTTTTGGAGTAGAGCACCTTGAGGAAAGCATTTTTTGTCATTGAACACCTATACACAAATTTGGATTTTCTGAGCTATGACCCCTTGAAAATTGCATTTTCAGTGTTTTTGGAAGTGAACGTAGGCCAATGTTCAAAAAAAGGCTATAATTTTTGTTGGGTTGCCGACCAGTTGCGAAGCAAAGGCAACCCTTTTGTATCTGAAATGTCTGTTATTATTAATATTATTATTAATATTATTAATATTGTAACAAGTCTAGTGCGTCTAGTTTAGTTTAGACTAGTTCGACCAAATCTAGAACCTGACGTACGTTATTGTGTGATAACGAAAATTTTTTGAAAAATTTTTCAAATTTTTATCAAACTTGAATTACAATGCGATATGATCGCATATGAGGTGATTATAGGTAGTCACCAAAGGGTAAAATTCCAGGAGCCATAACTTTTTTCAGGGTTATGGTATCGACGTGAAACTTGTTTTATATGCTTGCGTTCATCAAGTGCTATCGATTGATAGGTGGCATGATGACGTAAACGGCGACCAAGGGTCAGTATAAAATAATAGTCATACGTGACTGGGCGTTACGTCCGTAAACGTCATGTGAGGTATCATTCAAAAGCCCCTTCAATTTTGAGTTGAATGATGTCAATTTTGTGTTTCTACGTCAACGTTGAAGCGAGTTATAACGATTTCAATTTTTCGAACTTTTTTTCAATACGTTTATGGTGTGAGTAGTCGCGGAGGAATTTTTTCGAACAAAATTGGTTTCTAAAAAGAACTTTTGAACATAACTTATTTCCGGTACCACGTAAAAGGTTCTAGTTTTCAAAGTTAGACAGGGCAGAAGACGGGCTTTCATTTGATACCAAAAAAGCTATACGTTAACGCTGACTTATATACCGAAAAACGTCTTTGACCACATAATGATGTTTTTCAGCCACCACGGTTTTTCTAATAACTTTTTTTAGGCTCCACCAAAAAATTTCTAGTTTCCGCAGTTAGATAGTTCAGAACAGGCGCTTTCAATTGACACTAACCAAACTATAGATTCTGGCTTACTTGTTCCCAATAGCGTCAAAATACATTTGAAATATTAATAATACTAGACCACCGCCATGGTTTTGCCCATAATTTTTTTCAAGTACAGCGTAAAAAGATTTAGTTTTCGCTGTTGGATACCTTAGAGCTAGAGCTTTCATTTGATACCAAAAAAGCTATAGGTCACCGCTGACTTATATGCCGAAAAATGTCAAAATATTTTGACTAAATATTGCGTCATTTTGACGTACTTTAGGCTATAACTATTTTCTGGTACCGCGTAAAACGTTCTAGTTTTCATTGTTAGTTAGGGCAGAAAAAGAGCTTTCAGATGATACCAAAAACATTAGGGTTATATTTGTCTTACTTCATATTGTAACAAGACTAGTGCGTCTAGTTTAGACTAGTTCGACCAAATCTAGATCACGAAGTAAGTTATTGTATAACAATAAAAATTGTTTGAAAATTTTTTCAAATTTTGTTTAAAATTAAATTTCAATGCGATTTGATCGCATATGAGGTGATTATAGGTAGTCCACTAAAGGGAAAAATTCCAGGAGCCATAACGTTTGTTAGGGTTATGATATCGACATGAAATTTGTTTTATATGCTTCCGCTTGTCAAGAGCTATCAATTGATATGTCGCATGATGACGTAAACGGCGACCAATGGTCAGTATAAAAATAATATTCATACGTGACTGGCCGTTGCGTTCGTAAACGTCATGTAAGGTATCATCCGAAAGCCCTTTCAATTCTGAGTTGGATGCTGTTAATTTTGTGTTTCTACGTCAAAGTTGACGCTAGTTATAACGATTTCAATTTTTTCGAACTTTGTTCGATACGTTTATGGTGTGAGTAGTCGCGGAGGAATTTTTTCGAACAAAATTGTTTTCTAAAAAGAAGTTTTGACCATAACTTATTTCAGGTACCACGTAAAAGGTTCTAGTTTTCAAAGTTAGACAGGGCAGAAGACGGGCTTTCATTTGATACCAAAAAAGCTATACGTTAACGCTGAGTTATATACCGAAAAACGTCTTTGACCACATAATGATGTTTTTCAGCCACCACGGTTTTTCTAATAACTTTTTTTAGGCTCCACCAAAAAATTTCTAGTTTCCGCAGTTAGATAGTTCAGAACAGGCGCTTTCAATTGACACTAACCAAACTATAGATTCTGGCTTACTTGTTCCCAATAGCGTCAAAATACATTTGAAATATTAATAATACTAGACCACCGCCATGGTTTTGCCCATAATTTTTTTCAAGTACAGCGTAAAAAGATTTAGTTTTCGCTGTTGGATACCTTAGAGCTAGAGCTTTCATTTGATACCAAAAAAGCTATAGGTCACCGCTGACTTATATGCCGAAAAATGTCAAAATATTTTGACTAAATATTGCGTCATTTTGACGTACTTTAGGCTATAACTATTTTCTGGTACCGCGTAAAACGTTCTAGTTTTCATTGTTAGTTAGGGCAGAAAAAGAGCTTTCAGATGATACCAAAAACATTAGGGTTATATTTGTCTTACTTCATATTGTAACAAGACTAGTGCGTCTAGTTTAGACTAGTTCGACCAAATCTAGATCACGAAGTAAGTTATTGTATAACAATAAAAATTGTTTGAAAATTTTTTCAAATTTTGTTTAAAATTAAATTTCAATGCGATTTGATCGCATATGAGGTGATTATAGGTAGTCCACTAAAGGGAAAAATTCCAGGAGCCATAACGTTTGTTAGGGTTATGATATCGACATGAAATTTGTTTTATATGCTTCCGCTTGTCAAGAGCTATCAATTGATATGTCGCATGATGACGTAAACGGCGACCAATGGTCAGTATAAAAATAATATTCATACGTGACTGGCCGTTGCGTCCGTAAACGTCATGTAAGGTATCATCCGAAAGCCCTTTCAATTCTGAGTTGGATGCTGTTAATTTTGTGTTTCTACGTCAAAGTTGACGCTAGTTATAACGATTTCAATTTTTTCGAACTTTGTTCGATACGTTTATGGTGTGAGTAGTCGCGGAGGAATTTTTTCGAACAAAATTGTTTTCTAAAAAGAAGTTTTGACCATAACTTATTTCAGGTACCACATAAAAGGGTCTAGTTTTCAAAGTTAGATAGGGCAGAAGACTGGCTTTCATTTGATACCAAAAAAGCTATACGTTAACGCTGACTTATATACGGAAAAACGTCTTTGACCACATAATGATGTTTTTCAGCCACCACGGTTTTGGTAATAACTTTTTTTAGGCTCCGCCAAAAATTTTCTAGTTTCCGCAGTTAGATAGTTCAGAACAGGCGCTTTCAATTGACACTAACCAAACTATAGATTCTGGCTTACTTGTTCCCAATAGCGTCAAAATACATTTGAAATATTAATAATACTGGACCACTGCCAGCGTTTTGGCCATAATTTTTTTCAAGTACCGCGTAAAAGGATTTAGTTTTCGCTGTTGGATACCTAAGAGATAGAGCTTTTATTTGATACCAAAAAAGCTATAGGTCACCGCTGACTTATATGCCGAAAAACGTCAAAATATTTTGACTAAATATTGCGTCATTTTGACGCACTTTAGGCTATAACTTTATTCAGGTACCGCGTAAAAAGTTCTAAACTTCACTGTTGTTAGGGTAGAAAAAGAGCTTTCAGGTGATACCAAAAACCCGACAACCCTTGCGAATGTGTTGAACAGCTGACAATTGGCATTACTGTTCGCTAACAGAATATAGTTTGTTCCAATTATCACCATATCAGTACTGTTATCACACGATGTTGAAGTTCAAGTCTGGGGATATGAAATTTTTTTCAAACCCTTGTTATTGTTAGACGGTTGGTTATACAAAAAAGTTCCTCATAGAAGACTGATAGGTACAATGATTACCTACATCATGACACAACCGTAGCTTTTTTATGTTCAGCACAAGTCAAGTTATTATCATTTCTCTTTTTTGCCAAAAAATTTATATAGTATAGTAAGGTAATAACAAGTCTAGTGCGTTAGCTGCGTCAACCGGCAGCCAAGTGTTAGGTTTTCTTTCGGATTCACAGCAAAGTAAATACTCGAGATTATTATATAGTAATAAGTAAAATATGCAAACTCGGTCAAAGATTGTTTTGAACACGATTCATAAAAAAATGCCGTATAACAATTCTATAGCTGTTTTCCTGTCGGCCAATGTTATCTCTATGTCGAAAATACAGCACGTGATCTTTTACGGCGCAGGTATTGAAACCGAAACCGTAGCAAAATCATATACACTGTATATATTGCCATAAAACCTGGTTCATACTTGTCCTTGTCACTGTTGTGTGTTCCTCAAACAATTAAAAAGACTTCTTGACCTCAATTTATGTATTGATAAGTATTAAGAAGTAAATCAAAAGTTAACAATGCAATATTGCAGCTTGGTTTTAATATCATCATAAAAGGCTTGGAAATGGTTTCAGAATTATGTCAGTAAAGTTTCAGCAAACTTTAGCGGAATATCTTGAAGGGTATTTGCGAAACTTTTTGTCTTGTTTTTTAGGCATAGCAATGACTTTACGTTCACATCTATTAAGTTTAAAACATTTTATTACTTTTTTATCAATTATGGGTGGTTTCATCAGTTTACTAAAGAATGCCAACTTGCGCGCTAATTGGCTGTGTACATGTTCATTTCCCATAGATTCCCTTCCACGAGTGGACAGATTCCGCAAAGTACATCTGCCTGCACTATATATTAGTGTAATAAAACAGGGTTAACGAGCCCCCTGATTGATACAGGTTTTGAATGATTTCGGTTGTAGCTGCAAGAAGTGAGCTACTTGTTCGGGTTAGTACGTAGTTTAGCGATCAGACGTGGCACAGAATGAGGCCACACTCTCAGGCGGAATCCCCATTTTACATATTTCCCAAAACCCCAATTTCCCCCCATGTCCGTACGAGAGCGCCTGATTCAGTTAATCGTCAGTTATAGAAGTCCTAAGTTCCCCCCTGGAGTATAGTACGAATTTGGCACAGAAGGAAGTAGAAGTAATACGTTATAATGTCCTAAACCAGTATCCGTCCCCCTTTCCCTTGTGCTCCCTGTTTATAATTGAAGCCGAATGTCGTATAATAATGTTCTTTTGTCCGTATTAATTGTCCGTTCGTAATATTGTCCGTATTGTCTGAGGGTCGTAAGTAATTAACGAAACTTAAGCAGTGATTTTGGTGTCCCCCTGAGAGCCTTGAGAAAGCCTAGCCTAATGTTTGTAAACAATATCTGGGCTAAGGCAGAATATTAGCCCAGATATTGCTCAGCTGGAGCAGCTAAAAATTGAAGTAATTAGCGAGGTTTGTCAGGTTATAATTAAGTAATGGTTTAGTTTTGAAAGTCGTGAAATATACGGAATTGTAGCTTAACATGTGGATAATAAGCCTGAGAAGTCTGAACCTGAAAGGAAAAGCCTAAGAGCAGTTATTCGAAGTTATATTAGAGGATTCTGAGAAGCGAAGTAGTAATAAGCAGCGAGAAAGACCCTGAATGTAACGTATTTTGTAGTGTATAAATAATTGGTTATTTTGCTCATAGTATGGTCATGTTTGGTATTGAATTGTAGTATTTTGTCAGTAGTATTGATTGGGCACCCTTTTATTCTGTTTTTGTACTGTTCTGTCATGTTTTTGGGAAGCAAGAGTCGAACAAAATTAGGGTTCGAAGAAACCCTAATTTTGTATTAGGATTACGGTAGCTCGCTGAAATAATGTAGTTTGACTGGGTCTGCAGCCCAGAAGGAGGTACAGTGTAGAAGTTAAGTACATAATAATTGCATAATAAGTTTGCACATAATGTTTAATAATTGGTTAGTAATCATACGTAATTTTTGTCAAGTTTCGAAGTATCTAAGTTCGGTTTTTTAACGTTTCACATTTCCCCATTTCCCCCCCTTTCGTTTTCCCCTTTCGCTCTCGTAATATTTTGGTCATAATAATTTTCCAACTTCATGTGTGTTCCTTTCTGGTCGGCCAGGCGATAAGTGAGATAAATTACAGTACCTGGGCCGACCAGGAATTAAGTGCTCTCGAAAAGGAATTATCTCGGGTTAGGTAAGTATTTGTCGAGGTGTGAGGGCCAGCAGCCTACGACCCCCCAGCCCTCAAGTGGATTTTCACGAAAGTTTAGGTAGGCGGGCCTAAGAATGCCCAGCTCTGATTGGTGGGATTCGGGATCGGTAGATCCCGACAAAAGCTTCAAAAGAATACCGATTTTGGTCACGTTAGCTAAGGACAGTCGGGTGAAAATTTTGGTGTAAATCGGTCGGTTTTTAAGACTCCTGCTCCCCTGCTCCCATTTGCCCATTACTGTCATTCCTCGCCATTGTATATAACTCTGCCTCGGCGTCTAATAAAGTTGTATCCCCTATATAACCGACTCGTCTCCATTTTGTTCAGCGGGCTTATTGCCCTCAGTGTGTCCAGTGCGCCCTTCGCGCCCCAGTCAGTCCAGTGGCCCGTAGGCCAGTCAGTCTTGCCGTGCGCCTTTCGCGCCTTCAGCCCCCTCAGCCTGCGCTTCGTTGCGCCCGTGCCCCCTCAGGTCTCTCTTCCCCGTCGCCAGCCGGTTCAGCCGTCTCCAGGCCCCGGTCTCCAGTCCGCTCAGGTCGTCCACCGGTTCAGCCGCCCCCAGGCCCCGGTTTTCGGTCCAGTCCAGTGCCGCTCAGGTCGTCCACCGGTTCAGCCGTCCCCAGGCCCCGGTTCCAGTCCAGTCAGGTCGTCCAGTCCAGTGCCCAGGTCGTCCAACCGGTTCAGCCGTCCCCAGGCCCCGGTTCCAGCCAGCCAGCTCCTGTCCGTCCAGTGCCAGGTCGTCTGCCACCGGTTCAGCCGCCCCCAGGCCCCGGTTCTCCAGTCTCCAGTCCAGTCCGGTCCGGTCCAGATCCAGCTCTCCGCCAGCCGCCAACCTGTTAGTTTTGTCCTTAGCAAAAAGTGTTTGTAGCAGTAGCCTAGGCTGACCCTAAAAGGTAGATCAGTACCAGCAGAACCAGTAGACCATTGAGTTGCTCAGTAGAACTAGAGATCGATCTAGCCTAGACAGGGTCAGGCTAGAAGAGTGCCAGTTCCAGTTAAGGTTTTCAGGTTGAGCTTGTATGTCCGTTCCGAACTCGGTAGTTTTGTGCCTATTACGCGGATTATTTAGGTTGTAGAAGGTTAGCTACGATTGTCTGTTAGGTTGTATTGTGCTATCTCTTTCAGGTTACGTACAGTTACACCGGTCACACATAGTTGTTAGTGTTGAGTGAAGTTTTGAGTTGTTAGTCAAAAAGTGAAGTGAAAGTTTTGTCATTGAGATAGCATTGGGGAGTTGATCCGTAGTTGTCCCCCGACACCAGAAAAAGCAGGCGTCAGGGTTGAGCTAGGCCTCTGAAACAAGGTATAAGTTCCTAGTTATCCCCGGCCTTGGTGTCCCCCCGAATCACGACGGGCAGAGCAGAAAAGCTTGTCCGAGCAGTTCAAATCCCCTGAAACCAGTTGCTCAAGTGAAGTTTAAGTAAAGCTATAGGAGAGGCAAACTTTGAGTGATCTACACGTTGATTGAGAGTTAGCGAGAACTTAGTCAAAATTAAAGGGTGTGCTTTTATCAGTGAGAGATCAGTAGAACTATAGGTAAACACGATCGCCGTGGAGGTAGTACTGTTAGTGTTTTCATATATTGTTTGTGTTTACGTACGTTTCGGCGATCGTAAGCATTTCGACTGAGTTAGCACGCAGAGGTACTGAGCCTAACTACGAGGTTGGACTAGGATCCATAGGTGACCTAAACGGATCTCTGTAGTTTAGTCTTCTGTAGCTACTCGGTTCCCTTTTCGAAGGGTGGAGCCCCCGCAAAAACATTTCTAACCTCTGCTACTCCACGAGCCTATTTGAGTTTGAGTTGAGATCCGATATAGACAGGATAGAACCAAATTGGGAAAGTATTATTGTGTATCAGCAAGTACCTACGCGCACCCTAAACGTATGTTTTGTATTGCCCATATTGTGTTGATTGTGAACCTAAGGAAGTGATCGTGTAGAGTTCAGTCCGAAGTCAGAAAGTAATAGTTCTCGCATAACACAGAGTAGAAAGTTTATTAATCCAATTACGTTAATTAACCCCCTGCTAAGTCTTTTTCACATTAGTATTACTAGCGACTTAGGATAGATTCATACTTCAGTGGGGCCTATATACAGACATAGAGCATATGGACAACGGCGAGGCCCGCTACAGTCATCCGTTTTTTTCAATTTATAGTTTTCGGGGCAAACGGGCATTGGGACTTACAGACATACAGATGTGCGGGCGTACGGACAAAGGTGCGATTCGAGCCGTGTGTCCGTTTCTTTGCATGCCCGAGAATTTCGGTAGACTTGAGCTGACTAACTTCGCCGGACATGCGGGCTAAGTAAAATTATGCCGTTCGGTTCTGATGAACGCAAATATAGCTGAATGGCAAACGGGCATTACGACTGAACGGACGAAACTATGAATTAAGCAGTCACGCTCCGTTTGTTTGTCCGTCTGTCCAAGTGTCCGGCAGGACAGAACACGGAAGTATGAATTAGGCATGGGCACGTTCACAAAAATCTGTAAACATTTAAACGCTCGCGTTTACAAATGACAAAACGCGTTTAAACGTTTACACGCGTTTAAACGCTCACTTGTTTAACCGTTTAAACGATTAAACGTTTAAACGCGGTTAAACGTTCAAACGTACTAAACGTTAAACGGTTCGAAAACCGCATTTTTGAACTCGTAAACGGTTAAGGGGGTAATTGCGTTTTTAGGTGTTTTTTTAAACTACCATAACTGCACTTAACCTCAACAAAAACTAGAGCGGTCTTTTTTACATTTTTTTACACCTTCTAGCTTTAAAAAACTATATTTAAAAGCAAATTATCTTTTTCAATTTTACTGCTGCTATCATTTGAATACACCCCATCAGCGGTTTTTTTGACTAATTTTTGCGTCACAGTTATGAAACTCAAGATCAGCCAACAACTGCTAAACTTTTTGCAGTTATGCACTGATATAATATCCCCACCCGTTTTTTTGATATAGTTGATAAATCGTTTCTACGTTGAGAAAATGACATTTTCGTGCAAAAATCACGCAATCTGACTTTTCTCTAAAATTTTCCAAAGCCCATAACACCGACTCTACAAACTATTTTTAGAAAAGGAAAAAAACGGGTGGGGATGTTTTCCTAAAGATAATGTGGTTAAAGTTTCGAAGCCGTAGTCCGTTTTTAGCTTGAGTTCTGTGGGCGCAAAAGTTACACTGAAATGTCAAAAACCACGAAAACGACATTACCCCCTTAAACGGTTCCAAACCGTTTAAATGTTTAAACGCGTTTAAGGGGGTAATTGCGTTTTTAGGTGTTTTTTTAAAAAGCCATAGCTCAGCGTTTACAAATTCAAATCACAAGCGGTCTTTTGCGTTAGGTAGAACAATATCTTTCCTAAATGTATGCCATGCCTTGAAATTTAACCTGTGTTTTTCTTTCCAGTATAAGCGACTAAAGAAAGGTCCTTTCCAAAATATTAAAATTTTTTACAAAAAGTTTGCGCCACAGCTCTGAATCATACGATTACCTGTTGGGGCTGAAAGTTGGTAAGGTTTTTGACATGTTTAAAATCCCCAGGCATGTCCCCCACTTTTTTAATAACTAGTCAATTTACTGAGAAAATAGCTGAAAAGCAAACGCACCGAAAATTTTAGATATTTTCTTGTAATTAAAACCCTCTAAAAATGTCCACAGGTGAAATTTCAAAAAAGTGAGAGACATGCCTGGGGATTTTGACCTTTACAATACTGTCCCAAAAATTTATGCTCAGGCGTCACTTATAACTTGAGTACTGGTGGCGCAAAGTTTACATAGAAATCAGAAAAACCTCGAAAACGCAACTACCACCTTAAACGGTTCGAACCGTTTAAACGTGCCCATGCCTAGTATGAATCGACCCCAAGTATTAAACTTTACATATATTATTACATTAATTAATTTTGTAAACATAGTGTATAACAAAGTGTACCGCGTTTACGCAGACAATGCTCAGCTAGTCTCAAGACCAAATTTGCTTGATTTTCTGATCACGACACTAGTCATGTGCAACAACACACCAGCCGATGCGACCAAGTCCGGTTGACAAACAATAATCCTGTCCCCAACATTGATTTCAGCTTTGCATGCAGCGACTTGGAGCTGCAACTTTATGGTTTTTGTACTGTCTTTTATGACAGCACACCGCAGTTTCTATTGGTCTTTTTTAAAAATCTTTTAGCCACGTGGCACGTAGTCACTCCTTGGATGTAAAACTCTCCGCCCGCCACCAACTATCTTTATCTTCATTTGATTCTTGATCTTGATCTGATCGAACTAATTTGTTGACTTTGGTAAATATGATGATTTCTTGTAGTATTTGTTCTTTGTTAGAGTAAGTGTAGTAAACTTGAGCAAATTAAATAGCATTACGATCACACTATTTTCCAGGTTCAAATTCAGGGAAAATAAAATGTTTTTGAACCCTTGTAATAATTAAACCGTAAGTCATACAAAAAAGTGTCTTATGAAGAAACGATAGGTGATAAAACTAGCTGCATTAAGACAGAAAAGTGATTTTTTTACGTAGAACATAAATCGAGTTATTATCAATATCCTTTTTTTCAAACAAATTCAGATAGTATAGGTTAGGTAATAAATAGGTTAGGTAACAAGTCTAGTGCGTCTAGTTTAGATTCTATTCTATTTCAGTGTCAATTAATTAAGCAGCGATTTATTACGGAAATGAATTGTGTTTTATCTGAAACAATGAATGAATGAATGTTGGTACAATTTATTTCCGGCATGGAAATGGGACTAAAAAATAGGAAAACACACAAAGTTGCCATGTTGTGTTGAGCGGTCGCATGTCGTATGATTTTAAAACCACTTGCCTCAAGTCCTGACTGCCTAGATGTAAGTGTTAGATAGGGCCTATTCCTTTACCGGATTAAAGGGTTAATTATAATCGGACTAAATGGTTTAAAAATTGTGCTAAAAAATGCCATTAAAAAACCTCCGGATTAAACGGACTTAACTGTTAGCTCGCTGCTTTTTAATCGGGCTAAACGGACTTAATTATGCACTCTAATGTTAAGCGTTCATGTTAAATCCGTTTTGTCCAGTGGTAGTTTTGGAATGGGGTCAGACTAAAATTAAGCCGCTGACTTACTTTAACTCATTTAGTCCGTTTAACCCGATTTGCCATTCCAAAACCTAGGACTAAAATAAGTAGTCCGTTTAATCCGGTAAAGAAATTAGCCCATAGTGAGAAAAGCTATCACAGCAAAATTATCTGAAAACGTGGTTCGAAAAAACGTAAGAATCAGCTTCAGGTAAACTGATCTTTATAGCCAGTTTCACACCAGCTGGATTTTTAAGGGGAGCCCACTGCCCAGTGAGGTTCCTACATGCGTCCGTAAGGATACTTAAGGGAGGATGAGAAATGAAAGATATTTCGAAGGCAATTCACACAATGCTGTTTTCAAACTCAATGGCGCGTTTTATTTCTTTTGGAATATACCAGCATATATGTAGTTGGGGGGGGATGGGGGGGAAGACCCCCCAAAATTCAGTCCCGGGGGAGGGAGAGGGGGTCCCGCCAGGGGGAAAAGAGGGGGGAGGGTCCCGCCGGTAGTAAATTTTCGGCCAAAATTTGAAAAAATCAACATTTTTTGGTGAAATTTAAGCTATTTTTACCAAAATTTTTGCCAAAAATTGTCAAAATCAGAGTTTTTTGGTCAAAAACGGTAAAAATAGCGTCATTTTTGGGAGGGGGGGAGGTCAAAAATGAGTTGACGCAGGGGAGGGGGGGTCAAAAATGAGTTGACGCAGGGGAGGGGGGGTCCCACCAAGGGGGGGAGGGGTACCCAAAATTTTTGTGCTGTTACATGTACAGCATGTATGTACCAGCAATACCAGCTGTGAGTTAACAAACTCTTTAATCCACAAAATATGCACTCCTTTTTTTATATTTGAACGCTTTTATAATTCCCCAAGTTTGCTGAAGGTTTTGTTACATTTGTTACAAGGCCATGTTACATTTGTTATTATTTTTCTAATATAAATTTATGGCTGATTTAACTTCAGTTACAACAACGCAAATACAAGTCAACATGTATGTACATATGTAGTTTTGATTTCTGATGTCGTCAAAACCAAAACTGTCTGTCGTCAAAACCAAAACCGATGATGATTGAATTTTTTGAATTTTTATTGATTTTAGTAGAACGAATTTGTTCATTCTTTTCCCAATTTTTTTCTTTATTGGCAAGATTACTTTGATCATTTCTGCAATAAAAAATTAATCGATAAAAGTCAAAGTTAGCTCTTGATGTCTCTATGATTACTTAAATTGTACTTTAGAAAAGAATTAAAATACCCAAACCTCCCGGTCTCACAATCTTTCATGTATTCAAAAATAAGTTTAGCACCTAAATAGTGTTGTTCAACTAGTCATTGTAAAACAAATCTTAGTATTGTTTCCTTAACCTGAATAAGGAAAAACCCATAATTTTTTGTTACGTTTTGTTTACGTCTGGTTGTCGTTTGACACGTTTGTACACGTCCTCCGAAAAAAACTTTAATTTACACTTTAACCCGACCTTACAACTAGAATTTGCATATAGTTAATAATTATGACTAGCATTTTGCACTTTTCGACTCTAGACTAAGTTGTGTTACCATTTAAGCGTAGCCTTATTATGTATGTTTTAGGCCAGATACTTACACAGCACATTTTTTTCATCATTATCAAATTTGCCGCCACGGACTACTCCGACTGTTGACATTAAATTGCTTTGTAATTACCGGACATTGCGAATGTGTTGAACAGCTGACAATTGGCATTACTGTTCGCTAACAGAATATAGTTTGTTCCAATTATCACCATATCAGTACTGTTATCACACGATGTTGAAGTTCAAGTCTGGGGATATGAAATTTTTTTCAAACCCTTGTTATTGTTAGACGGTTGGTTATACAAAAAAGTTCCTCATAGAAGACTGATAGGTACAATGATTACCTACATCATGACACAACCGTAGCTTTTTTATGTTCAGCACAAGTCAAGTTATTATCATTTCTCTTTTTTGCCAAAAAATTTATATAGTATAGTAAGGTAAATAGTAAGGTAACAAGTCTTGTGCGTCTAGTTTAGACTGGTCCGACCAATACCAGGAGGTGTCATTTATTGATTCAGCAGAATAAATATCTATTATGTTGTTGTAAATTGTGAAAAGGTTACTAAAATATAAATCAATGTTCTCGAATCCAGTTAGTTTTTACATCATTGTGTTCCCCTAGTTTGCCTCGACAGCAAATGTCAGCATTTAAACCAGAACTTCCAAGTAGAGTTACAGCAACCATGACACACATTAACCTATATGATAAACGTGAACTAAAAATGCAGGGACTGTATTATTACTTACAGTCCTTACTTGGACTGACCTAGCGCAAGCCACTTATTGCCAATCAGAATGAAGCTAGGCATCGTATGAGTCAAACTGCTAGACGTGGTTGTGATTTTTTATTTGTATTTATATTCAGTTAGGGAAATTACAGTATGTTGGCAGAAATGACATTCACGATAACGACTGTCCGCCCAAACCTGTTCATTGTTACTGTTCTGTCTGATTTTATTTAACATCAGTTTATGGAATTTTTGGCAGTTTTTTCGTTCAACTTCGTTCACTCGGCAACAGGTGATGCGCCGATAAAAATCAGATGTTCGCTTGATGTTCGCTGTGAGTGTTCAAATATGAGTTCAAAAAATGAAAATATCATCTTTTTCAGTGTATCTAGTCAAACATGTTTGGCACTTATATAAATGGTATATATGACTTACAAAATTATGTAGTTATAGAATTTATTCGCCCTATTTGTTACTGAAATACTGAAAAAATTTCACTTTTTGCTATAGAAAACACTGAGACAGAACTAATTTTTTTGGTCAACGAACAAATGAGAATTAAAACCTGCTTTACTAAGTAAACTAAACCTGTTGCCAAATTTACGACTCATCCTATCCTGGTTAACCAACCCCTTAGCCACACTCGGGCACCAATCGTCCCGTGGGGTGTCTAGAGTTCCCAGTGCGCATGAAATGGTTAAGTTCCGTTTGGTCCACACGTAGGCTACACAGGACAAAACTTTAATTTAAACTGTAGCATTAATTTAAACTTACAACAACTAGAACTTACACTTACACATATTTTATAATTATGGTCACATACTAAGCACTCTTTCGAGACAAAGCTGTCGCAGCTTTCTTACGTTTACCGCACCACTTTTTAGTTGTAGCTTTATCGTGATTGGGTCGTCTGCCAGTGTAGCATCAGTGAAAAATTGGGGGCAGTCACCATCGCGCGGAATGCTGATAACGATCATTTTTTCATATTTACGTTTATCCGACTTTGTATATAATAGTGCCAGCAATATTTGCATGTGCAATATGACTTGCAGAATGATAGAATATTTGCAGTTTCTTCACAAGAAAACTCACACCATACTAGTAACATCACAATATACTATAAACATCACACTATGATTAAGGTTCAATTCTCGGTACGTGAAAATGTTTTTAAAACCGTGTAGTTATCAAGCGGTCAGTCATACGGAAAAGTGCCTTATAGAAAAACTATTGGTGTGATAGTTAGCTACATTATGACATAAAAACGGTTTATGTACGTAAAGCATAAGTTGAGTTATTATCAATATCCTTTTTTTCAAACAAATTCAGATAGTATAGGTTATGTAATAAAAATATTGTAATTACAAGTCTAGTGCGTCTAGTTTAGACTAGTTCGACCAGGTCGTATTAATTTCAAGTGAAGTCTGTGCTATGCACATTATTTGAAAAATGAGCAAAAAAGATTTTGATTTTTGCTAAATTCAATTCTTTGGGATTTGATCACCTATGGTGTGATCTGTACAGTCAGCCCCTTTTAGAAAACTTTTCAGGGGCCATAACTTTAGATACGGTAGTGGTACAATAATAATTTTAACGTCATTTGTCAGGAAATTGTTAGAGCTTTTAAATGATGGGTCACATGACCGTGTCACGTGAGCGTACCCTGAGATATTTATTTAGGGGTAATCTAAAGCGCCAGGTGGTCATGTGACCCCTTGTTTAAAAGCCCTTCTCGCCAGCAATCCAATGATGCTATTGTTGTGTCCGTCCGAGTTCAAAAATTATTAGTCCGAGTCTTTAAGGCCAGTTATGGCGCCTTCAAAAATTTGAAAAAAAGAACACTTCGTAATGTAGTAATTACGATTTTATTATGATAAAAGTGTTCTATGGTGTGAAACCCTTAAAATCCCCGTAACTTTTGTTATGGGGGTCGCAGCCACTTGGGAGTTTCACCATTCGATTGGTGAGACAAAGCGCTTTCAAGTGACGGGTCACATGACCCCTTTACTGTAGGTTGACGTAGTTTTGTCCTTGGCGCCCCGACAAAAACCGCTATAAAAAGCCCCAGACGCTTTTTATCAAAAAATGATGCATTTTCTGTGCTTACCACAGGATGTACTACATTTTTGCAAAGTATCATGAAGAAACTGTTATTATCATGATTTTTAGTATAGTTCATATTATGTAACAAGTCTAGTGCGTCGGGTATGTTAGAAATCTATGTACGTGAAGCAAATACGCTGATCACAAAAAGGACAAAAAAATTGAGAAAATTTCTGATGAAGAAATGCCTTAGATCTATACGCAAGTATGTGATCGAAATGCAATACTTTCGTTATTCTAAAAAAAACCCAAGTTATAATTTGAAAAAACGACCCCCGGCTGGACTCGAACCAGCGACCAGAGGGGTGAGACTCCTCGATGCTAACCACTACACCACGGGGATTACGACAATGGTAAGTTAAAATTAGTTTAAGTTATTTTGTTTGTTTTATTTAACACTATGGACTGGTTCCAAAAATTAATTTTATTTCCATAAAAAGAATTAAGCTTGGGAGTTAACCGAAAAATGATAAGCGGGTTATGAGCTTTCGTTTGGTGTATTTGAAACTGGGTTTGGTACATTAAAAACTGGATTATTATATTTATCATTATGCTTAGAATAGTTTATATCCTATTAATTATTATTATTAATCCTTTGGCTTCTTATGTTGCCACTTTTTTGTGTGAAATGCTTTATGGATATGAAGTATGAACCAAACTATGGTGGAAGGGTCCCCCCCTTGAGTGATTGTGCCCCCCACCTTGGTGACCCCGTGACCCCTCGGGGGGCCGGGTCACGTGACCCTCAAAATGAGGGGGTCCTCAGGGGTCAAATTTTCGAAATTGAGATTTTGATGTTTCTGGGGGTAGTTTGAGCTCCTGAACACGAATCCGAGGTCCATTTTTGCGTAGGACCTTCCTGGTCCCCCCTATGACCTCCTCAGGGTACCCACCCTAGGGCGTCCAGGGGGTCCTCAGGGGTCAAATTTTCGAAATTGAGATTTTGATGTTTCTGGGGGTAGTTTGAGCTCCTGAACACGAATCCGAGGTCCATTTTTGTCTGCGACCCCTCGAGACCCTTCCATGACCCCCCTAGGGCACCCTGCCGAGAAGGTCCCCAGGGGTCAAATTTTCGAAATTTGGATTTTGACGTCCCTAGGGGTAAATTGGGCCCCGGAACACGAATCCGAGGTCCATTTTCGTCTACGACCCCTCGGGACCCTTCCATGACCCCCCTAGTTTATGGATAGTTTTGAGTGCGTTATGATGTTTTAAGGCATCGTCTAGGCTTAGTTGGCAGGACTCTAGGCTAAGCGGGCGGGATTTTTTCTGAAAATTTCGATTTTTTTATTGCCTAAGCCTGTGCCTAAGCCTGAACCTAAGCCTAAGCTCCATACTAAGCCTGAGTCTAAGCCCAAGCCTAAATTAAGGCCAAGTTTGAATTTGGTCAAAAAATGGCCGTTTCTGGCGAATTTGGCCAATTGTTCTTCAGCAACACGGTGCTTTCTTTTGATTCTGAAAAATTGTAAACCAGGCGCGGATCCAGGAATTCTCAAAGGGGGGCCCACCTTGGGTGTCGACCGGGGGGGGGGGTAGCGAGCGTGTGACAAAATTTTTGCGAGGCGTTTTTTTAGTAGTGTCGATTGTTGTTATTGTTATGTTTTATGTGTCATTTTACACATTGCATAGCAGTAGCGTATCCAGGACTTCGCGAAAGGGGGGTTTGTACTGATGGGCGACGACCGGGGGAAGGGAGGGTGAAACGAGCACATAATGTAGCAAACAGGCGCGACAGTCTGCAGAGGGTTTAGCTTTGTAGAATTTACACGGTGAATTTGCATTGAAAAAGTTGTTAGCAATACGTCCTAAAATCATAGCAATTGCAGGGCTGGGGGCGGCAGCCCCCAGAAGCTGGAGCTTTTTTGGAATTTTAAAATAAAATTTCCATTGAAACAGCAATTCTAAGCAATACTTATTGTGAAAATCAGAGTGGTTGCTTGCAGGGGAATGGGGGCGACTGCCCCCAGGCCCAGAGGTTGGACCTTTTTTGGAGTTTTGAAATAAAATTTCCATTGAAACAGCATTTCTAAGCAACACTTGTTGTAAAATCATTTTTACAAAATCATTAAAAATGTAATTTTTGCTACGATAAGACATCTAAAAGGATACATTAAACAGTGTATTAAGCAAATAAATAATGTACAATGCACCCATATACACATAAACACGCTTTAATAGAACACAAAAGCAAGAAATATGGAGCCACAGGATTGCAGGGGTCTGGGGGCGACAGCCTCCAGAAAAAATGGAAAATTTTTGATTTTTAGGCCAAATTCGGTCAATTGGAGACGTATGTATCGGAAATTTTTTTCTATAGGCCCTCTTTGGCAAAGGGGGGGGGGCCCGGATAGCGAACGACCGGAGGTAAAATTTTGCCGGAGCCGGAGCCGGAGCCGGATATAAAATGCCGGAGCCGGAGCCGGAGCCGGAGGCAGTGATTTACAAAAAAATTTAAATGAAATAAAAAATGTTGAGAATTGTGAAAAAATTTGTATTTTTTCATTTACATTTTTTTCGAAACAACGTTCTTTAATTTTTCAACAGTCACGCCCATTTCATAATTATTTTTACTTTTCACTAATTTCACTGATAATTCACTTTTAAATATTTGTGCCATTTTTCGCATTTTTTTAATCTTTAAACTCGTCAAAAAGTGGCCAGATTTGAAAGCGCTCAAAAAAGCCAAATTGGTATACTTTTAACACGTTCCATACAAATCATCTTTACAGTTGTACAATAAAACTTTGCTTAAATGTAGAAGGAAAGTAGCGCTTTCTAACGCTATAAAAACTATGATATAAAGTTAATTAATTATTGAATACTATCCTGTTGAAAAACACTGCACATTCGTTACTACCACCTTAAGGGGGTAGTGTCGCGAAAGCAGTCGATTTTGCGCGACTATAAAACCTTCTCAGTGAAAGATAAGCATTGTTATTTATATATTCTAAAAATATGTTTTAAGGCAAATATTTTTGCCAAGTTTCAGAAAAATTGATGCAGCATACAGTCAGCAGTGAAGTCGCAAAGTCGGAAAAATGACGTTTTGAAAACCTGTATTGAGTTTTGAAAACAGTGTATTGAGCAAATGAATAGTGCACAATGCATGCATATACACGTGGACACGCTTTAATGGAACACAAAAGCAAGAAACAGTGAACCACAATGTTGCGGGGGTCTGGGGGCGGCAGCCCCCAGAAAAAAATTGAGGAAATTTTTGATTTTTAGGCCAAATTTGGTCAATTGGAGACGTATCAGAAATTTTTTCCGGCCGGACCATAAAAACCAAAGGGGGGACCCTTGTGTAAAATTTCAATCGGAAAAAATTTCGGGGGGGGAATTCCCCCTATTCCCCCCCCTGGCTACGCCCCTGTTTGACACCATATGGCATTTCAGTAGTTTCTCAGTGAACGTACAATTTCAAATCAAAAAGTTCTCTCTCATTTTGCAGCCTATGAGCAAAACTGCTTTGGCGACACTACCACCTTAAGTGTTAGTGTTAGTATGTGAATACGGGCCTATGTCACGTAGTTACAAGCCTATAGCGGTCTGCGGGCGGCAGCCCCTTGAAATAAGTGTGAGAAACTTTTGATTTTTAGGCTGAGTTTAGTCGATTAGAGACGTAAAAATACATAACGGTAGAGATGGGTAGTCACGTCCATTACAACTTGCAGTAATATAAGTATATTAAGGTTCTACGTTAGCAGAAAATCAGGAAATGTGACAGCCATATATAGATTTTATTGAACAATCACAGTCAGCTTGTTGTTATTGTATATATCGATAAAAGTGTAGTATCGTATCTTCTAGGTTGTAACAAGCCTTTTTTTTGTTGATAAAGTTAATTCACTTTTTAGGCAATATTATAGTGACTATATTTTGAATAGTAATCCACAACATGGCTCCCCGCCGTTTAAGCGGAGCTGTTATACCGAAAAAAAATGAAATTGTGGCTGAAGGCAGAATGTAACTTTGCGCTTTGTGAGACAGAAATCTATACTTTTTGAAAGGTTCGCTTTGCTCGTCGTTGCGAGGTTTGAAATCAGCGTATGATTGTCCTGTTCTTTACTTGTGAATTTGAAGGCTGGTTTCGTTCTATCGATTGATACAGTTAATGGTTTCCCGTTGTATTTTAGGGTAACAGTTTTGTCAGTTTTGTCAATGATAGAATAGGGACCAGAATAAATTGGTTCCAAAGACGAATGAAGCATGGGTTTTTTGAGCCACACAGAGTCCGTCTTTGAAAAGTCAGGGAGGTAAAATGAGTTCTTGTATTGTCTTTGAGGTGGATGAAAAGATGACGTTTTGGCAAATAAATCATCCACTAAAGTTGAAGCAGACTGAAAAGACTTTGGTTGATGGAAAAAATCACCTGGTAGAGTCAGTTCGGTCCCATAAACCAGTTGTGCTGAGGAATATTGGTTAGTACCAATGGTGGACCTCAGACCAAGGAGAACCAGGGGCAACGAAGAGAACCAGTTCTTTTTATCACAGACACAACGCAAAGAGTTCTTTAGAGTACGATGGAAGCGCTCAACCATCCCGTTACATTGAGGATGGTACGCAGTTGTTCGACGGGCTTCGATTCCCAATTTCTGCAAGAGTTGACTCCACAGAGCGGATTCAAATTGGCTACCGCGATCAGTAATTATCACTGAAGGCACGCCAAATCGACTGATCCAGTTGCTGACCAGAGCTCGGGATACTACTTCAGCGCTAATCGAACTGATTGGCACTGCTTCAATCCAAGACGTGAAGCGATCTATCATGGTCAGAAGATATTTGTGTCCATGTGACGGAGGCAAAGGACCTACGATATCGACGTGGACTGTATGAAATCTGGCAATAGTTGGAATGCTGCCAATTGGAGATTTGGTATGTCGAACGATCTTTGAAGCTTGGCATGAGGTACAGCTTTGCACGAAACGACGAATGTCCTTGTTTACTCCAGGCCATACGTAACGTGCAGTGATGAGCTTTATGGTTCCCCGGATTCCTGGGTGCGATAACCCATGAAGGCGTTCGAGAATGGAGAGTCTCAGTTGTTTTGGTACATACGGTCTCTGTTTCTCGTCCGTAACTACTTGCAGAGAAGAGTCTGACGCGTCTGATCTTGCCAAAGGCAATGTTGTTTCTCTGAAAAATTGTTGCAGTGCGGGATCGTCGAGCTGTTCTTTTGCCAGAAATGAAGTGTTCTCGAGACATATTGAGGAAACGGAACGTGAAAGAGTATCCGCGACTATATTGTCCGCCCCCCGGATGTGTTCAATTGTACAGCAAAATTCCGATATAAAGGATATCCACCGTGCTTGTTGAGGTGTTGGACTTTTCATGTCGAAAATCCGAAGCAGTGGCTTATGATCAGTGCGAAGGCGAAAACTGTGGCCAGCAAGCCACTGAAAATGCTTGAGTGCCAAATATATTCCGAGAAGCTCTCTGTCGAAGGCTGATTTCTTACTCTCCAAGGCTGATAATTTTTTGGAATAAAACTCTAACGGTTCCAAATTGTCGCCTATCAGTTGATGCAGAGATGCACCAATTGCCGTTTGTGATGCGTCAGTTGTCAAAATCAGTTGACCTTCTGGTATTGGATGAAACAATAAAGTGCGATTGGCTAAAGCGGTTTTCAGCGCTTCAAACGACGTCTGACATTGGTGTGACCACTGAAACGGGGCGTTGTGTTTTGTGAGGTCAGACAATGGGGCAGCCAGCTCAGAGAAATTAGGTATGTAGCGATGGTAGAAGCCGATCATTCCCAAAAACCGTCGAAGCGACTTCTCATTTTCTGGCGATGGTAGATTAACAATGGCATCAACTTTAGATTTGTGAGGTTTAGTCCCCTCAGAGGAAATTTCGAAACCAAGGAAGGTAGCTGACTTCAAGAAAAACTTGCATTTTTTGAGATTAACGCGCATCGAGTAAGAGTTCAATCGCTCAAGAATTAGCTGGAGATGTTTAAAATGCGTTTCCACATCTGGACTAGCAATTATTATGTCATCAATGTACCCTCGAGCGAACGGAAGGTCTTTTAAAATGAGATCTGTGCACCGTTGAAACGTTTGGGACGCGTTGCGGAGACCAAACGGCATGTAATTGAAGCAGAAACTACCAAAAGGAGTTGTTATTGCAGTTTTCGGTATATCTGTCGGTGCCATTTTAATTTGATAAAACGCTTTCTGAAGGTCGAGAATGCTAAAAACTTTGCATCCGCGAAAAGACTGCGTTATTTCTTCCACGCGAGGCATAGGGTAACGGTCCGGCACTGTTTGACCGTTTAAAGCACGATAATCTCCACAAGGGCGGAGACTTCCATCGGGCTTAACCACTACGTGGAGCGGTGTTGCCCAAGGTGAATCTGCGCGATGACAGATACCTTGTTTTTCCATGCAAAGGAATTCGTCCTTGGCCGCCTGCAATTTATCACCAAATAGTCTGCGTGGGCGACAAAATGTGGGAGGTCCGTTCGTTACAATATGGTGCTGAATGGGAAGTGTTACTGGCTTGTCTGGTGAGCGTGGCTGGGCCAAGGTGACGTATTTATCCAGTAAGTTCTGAAGACGTTGTTTGTCGACACCAGACATTATGGGGTTGGCTACGATAGAAGAAACCTGTGTCTGCGCAGAAGCTTTAGCAAAAGCAAAATCGGAGCTGTGACGTGACTGATCAGATAGCTGCACTAGCTTTCTGGAACGACAATCAACCAAAAGATTGTAGTGGGCTAAAAAATCTTCTCCCAAGATAGGCTGGCCGACGTCAGCAATGTAAAATTTCCACGAAAACGGATTTGAAAAACCATTAATGTGGAAGGTCAAATGGGAGAGGCCATGGACTGTTATGCTTGAATTATTAGCTGCTCTAAAGGGGGGAACTTTCAGTCTTTGTTGAACAGGTAATGTGCTGGGTGGAAGGCAACTGACCATGCTGCCAGAGTCAGCTAAAAAGGTTCCTATTTCAGGCGCAGCGACAAAAACAGCATTCATCCCGACGTCTGCTGCGACGACGACGGGAGGGACCCGTTTCCCTGTTCGGAATTGGCGTTCAGATTATAAGAGCAGGGTGGCGTGCATTTTCTGGCGTTTGCGCCAAACTTGTCGTGATACCAGCAAAGTTGTGACGAAAATTGCTGTTGACGAACCCGAGATTGCGAGCGACTGCGACTGCGGAATTGATGGCGCTGCGACTGAGTTGTAAGAGCTTGAACCTGTTTTGTTAGTTGCGTCATTTGTTCAAGAAGAAACTTCTAGCTTTCTTGAACCTGACTAATTGTGTATTCATTTGGACGACCAGTACTTGCCGGTTGTACAGCGGTGACATGCGAGGGACTTGGAATTTGCTCTATTAACTTGTCAGCAGCTTCGGCTAGTTTTTGTATAGAGAGTTCCGACAGGGACGTTAGGATGAGACGTACGCCCTCAGGCATCATCTCGATAAATCGGATGCGGACGATGTCATCGTTGTTTGGAGCTAAACGTTGGAGATGTCGCAGGGCTGCGGATGGCTTGCGATCACCTAGTTGCTGTTCAGCTAGAAGCTTTTTTAGTCGACGAGAATCGCTGTCGGACAAGTTGACAATTATTTGTGCCTTGATATCTTGGAAAGACTTGGTTAGATCTATGCCGGCCTCTAGAATCACGTCGGTAGTGAGAGCACTCAGTAGACTTTGTTTCTTGACCACTTCTGGTTTGTCACATAGCAGTTGTTCTATGTGCTGAAACCACATGCGTGCATCTTTGGAATAGAATTCGGGAAGCTTGATCAAGCGTGAAGCAGAGCGGGTGTCGCTATTGTCAGTGTCTGGTTGGGGAATATGGTACTCTTGAGTTTTGGACTTGCTTGGCTGTTGAATATCAGAAGGAATTTTACTGGGGTGCAAAAGAAAGTATTCAACAACATGCTGATTTTCGATTTTTAGAGCCTCAACTAAGCCTTCACTAGTTAGTGGAGCACAAAAATTAGGATCACTTTGTCGCAAAAAGGACAAAACACGCTCTAGTTCAGCTTTTTCATAGGCCTCATAGTACACTGGAGGGCCAGGGTTGCTTTCAACATCCCCAGCGACCAGCAAAAGTAAGCGTAATGCTGTAGAATGAGACGCTGATAGGGTGGATTGTTTCCAATTGATACCGAAAGCAGAGTGACAGTAACGTTTGCAAAACGCACTTTTGAGAAACAGTACCTGGCAGGGCTGTTGACTTGCCAATATCGAGGCAGCAAAGAATGCAGACTTTGACCACGGCGGTGAGACGATGTCTTTTGCCGTTGTGATGAAATCCTGATATTGACCGTTTTGAAGAGATGCACCGGACAGGAAATGGATTGTCTGCAGGGTGATGGCGAAAATCAGCAAAACTTTCATTGTCAGTTCACGTAGGGTCACCAAATATTAAGGTTCTACGTTAGCAGAAAATCAGGAAATGTGACAGCCATATATAGATTTTATTGAACAATCACAGTCAGCTTGTTGTTATTGTATATATCGATAAAAGTGTAGTATCGTATCTTCTAGGTTGTAACAAGCCTTTTTTTGTTGATAAAGTTAATTCACTTTTTAGGCAATATTATAGTGACTATATTTTGAATAGTAATCC